>JBBPKI010000626.1:0-20115 GCA_038089155.1 Nevesoporus exiguus
TATAATTCCACCAAAGCTAATTGCAATTCCCACGGTGTTTGGTGGTGTGCTTCGCACACCACCATCCAGGCCAACATGGAAAGGGTTTTTGAGGTCACTGTAAACACGCCTCGACTGTACATCAGTTCATTAAAAACCTCGAAGTACCCAAAAGGAAGGAACCAACCCTTGAAGAAATGGTTCCAAAAGAATACCATCACTTTCTTGAAGTATTCAGTAAAAAGGAGTCCGAACGACTACCCCTAAGAAAACCCTGGGATCATGAAATAAAGCTGAAGCCTGGCTTTCACCCGAAAAAGGCAAAAATATTCCCCATGAGCAAGGACAAAATGGAAGAGCTAAAGTCCTTCGTAGAAGAACAAACTAAGAAAGGGTATATTAGACCCTCATGCTCTCCACAAACATCACCAGTATTCTTCATTCCTAAGAAAGACGGGAAGAAGAGACTAGTACAAGACTACCGATACCTTAATGAGTGGACGGTAAAAAACAATTATCCACTCCCCCTTATAAGTCAATTAGTGGACAAATTACAAGGAGCCAAATTGTTCACAAAGTTGGATCTCAGATGGGGGTACAACAACATAAGGATAAAAGAAGGAGATGAATGGAAAGCGGCATTTGTCTCTCACTCAGGAGCCTATGAACCTCTCGTAATGTTCTTTGGCCAATGCAATGCTCCCGCTATGTTCCAGCAAATGATGAATGAGATCTTTGCTGATATGGACGGTGTCGTCATAGTCTATATTGATGACATAATGATATTCACTAAAACGGATGACAAAGCGGAACACGATAAGATCATCCAAGAGGTACTCAAACGGCTAAAGAACACGATCTATTTTTAAAGCCAGAAAAGTGCTTCTTTAAACAAAAAGAAGTAGAATTCCTTGGAATGGTAGTTAATACCGAAGGAATCAAAATGGAAAAAGGAAAGGTGGAAGCCATCCTCGAATGGCCCACGCCTAAAAATGTTAAAGGAGTTTGCAGTTTCTTGGGACTTGCAAACTACTACCGAAGATTCATTCAAGACTTCTCCAAAGTCTCTAGACCTCTGAATGATCTCACCAAGAAAGATCAACCCTGGCAGTGGGGACCCCAGGAACAAGGGACGTTCGATACACTCAAAGAAGCTTTCACCACAGCGCCCATACTCGCTTATCCAGACAACAATAGCGAGTTTTGCCTCGAGACTGATGCGTCAGACTTTGCCACAGGCGTGATCCTCTCCATCAAACAAGACAACAAGTGGCACCCTGTCGCATTTTCTTCCGCCTCCATGACCCCCGAGCAGCAGAACTATCCAATAGCCGATAAGGAAATGCTTGCCATAATTCTGGCACTCAAACAATGGAGGCATTACCTTGAGGGGGCAGGAGAATTTGAAGTCTGGACGGACCACGCCAACCTCCAGTACTTCATGACGAAACAAGATTTAAATCGTCGACAAGTGAGATGGTCTCAATGGCTCTCTCGATTCAATTACATCTTAGTCAATAAGCCTGGATCCCAAATGGGAAAGGCTAATGCTCTCTCTCGACGAGAGGATCATGCCGTTGGAATCGACGAAGACAACAAAGGCATTCAAATGATCCCTGAATATAGAGTAAGGGTACATTCCAAACAAGGCTTTACAATAGAAGGAGAAGAAAGGAAGTTGTTAGAAAGAATTGTTGAAGCACAAGAAGAATGGAAAGGTCCGGACCGACATAACCTTCTAAATAAAGACGGGATCTTGTATCTTGGTGATAAGATCTTCGTGCCCCCTAAGGGACAATTACACCAAGATATAATCACTCTCCACCACGATTCGCCTATTGCAGGGCACAGAAGTGCAAATAAAACGTGGAATACAATCGAACGATATTTCCAATGGCCAGGCCTTCGAGCGCAGGTCACGGATTATTGTTCAAGATGCGATCGTTGTGCACGAATGAAACCAATGAACAAGGCCCCCATGGGAGAACTCATCCCAAATCCTATTCCAAATGGTCCATGGCAAGACATCTCCATGGACTTTATAACTGACTTACCGCTCTCCCACGGACACGATATGATCCTTGTGGTCGTAGACCGATTTTCAAAAGAGGTGGAATTTATACCCACCAACAAAACTATCACGTCACTCGGCACTGCCAAACTTTATTGAGACCATGTTTGGAAGCACCATGGACTCCCCTACTCAATTATCTCGGATCGAGGTCCGCAATTCGCTTCACAATTAATGAAGGATCTTGCAAAAATGCTTAAAATAGATCTTTGAATGTCCACGGCTTTCCACCCCCAAACCGATGGACAGACAGAATGAGTAAATCGAGATCTACAACAGTATCTCCGCCTTTTTACCGCCGAAAAGCAAGATTCTTGGGCTGAATGGTTGCCTCTCGCCCAATTCACATTTAATAACCGACTTCATTCTGCAACTAAAAAGACACCATTCAAAGTCACTAAGACTTATGAACCAAGGATTGGAATCAAACCCATCAAATCCAAGAATGAAGCAGCAGCCTCATTTAGCACTGACTTCTCCAAAACGCTCGAGCAAGCGCGAGCATCGCTCGAAAAAGCTCAAAAAGCAATGAAAGTTCAAGCGGATAAACACCGCTCTAAGGGACCCCAATATGTCATTGGGGATAAAGTTTGGTTGTCTACAGAAAATATCAAACTTAATTGAGCATCTAAGAAGCTCACCAAACGATGGATTGGTCCATACACCATCATTGAACTTTCTGGCCCGAATGCCGTAAAACTTCAACTCCCTAAGACGCTCAAAATATATCCAACAGTAAACATTTCAAGAGTGAAACCATATAAAGAGCGTCTAGAAAACCAACCCGTAGTTGCCCTGGGACCCATAGTGGGCACAGAAGGAGACGAACCAGAGTACGAAGTAGACTACATCGTCAACTCACGACTCAAAGGACGAACCATGGAATTCCTGGTTCACTGGAAAGGCTATGAAGAGGAAGACCAAACATGGGAACCTCAGAGCCACCTTTCTAATGCCAAAGAGGCAATAAATGACTTTTACCTTTCCAACCCGGTGGCACCCCGGAAACTCCGCATGGTCCAAACTGACTTTGATTCTCTGTTTTCCTCTTATACCAACGTCACAGAACCCTCCCAGGTTCCCTTCAATCGCCTGGAATGTGATTCATAGGAGGGGGGTAATGTTACGATTTCCTATCTCATCTAATCTTATCAAGTCACATGACCACTATCACGTGACCGTGAGACATGACACCTGACCAAGTCTAGGTCATTATCTTTCACTCAAGTCACATTTGTTCTAGATCCCTTATCTACACGCTTCCTTAATTTCCAACAAGTCTAGACTCTTATCTACTTTCTCACTCCACCATGACGTAGCTATTCTCACACTTGCCCTAAAGTACATTGTAGTATATAATCCCAATCCAAACAACAACCGGACTTCAGTCAAGTCCTGGTTGATTTCCCCAGATCTTCCTCTTGAGCTCTATAGCAAGTCTGGTAGTGTGACCGAAGCTTTAATAAGGTCTAGGTTGCCAACAGATGCTGCCAGAGTAGACAGCACAGAGGGGTCAGAAACAGGAGATATAGACATAAGAAGACAAAGTCAGAGTGAAAGTGGAGTAGTCCAGAGTGGACCCAGAGGGAGGTTTGGATGGTCTGGAATGAACCCTAAGGGGAAGTTGTAAGGTCATAACAAGCAGACAGAGAAAAAAGAGAGGATGCATCTGGGGGTGCTTCAGAATGGAGTGCAGACAAGGGCAATGCAAGTCCCAAGTCTAGAGAACAGAACAGAATGGAAACAAAGAGGTGAAGGAGAAAGGGGTCCAGAGTTGCTGGAGCAAACCAGACTTAGAATAGAGTTACCTTCAGACCTAATGTCTTAAGGTACAGAGATGGCAAAGAGAAAGGATGAAGGATTGTGTCAGGAAATGCTCTAGAAAGAGAGCACAGACAAGGGTGACATGGTCCCAGGTCTGTTGTCATATTCATGCCCAACCAGCCATCTCCACCTCCTCTGGCCCCTTCTCCAACCAACTCTGGTCACCTCCATCCCCCTCTAGTCCACCTCTGTCCCCACCATGCACAGAGCTCCTCTGAATCGGACCTGTGGCTGTGCTTGCTCGGAACCTCCCAGACATTATCTGCTTTTGTATTTCTCTTGTTCTTCATCCCTTCTCCATCCCTTGTTTGACCCTTGATCATTCCTTGCTTGTTCCTCTGACATTCTGATGTCCCTCTTGTGATGAAAACTATTTTACATCCCTTTATGTACCTTTGACCCTTAGTCCCTCAGTATTTAACTCCTGTAACTCCTGTATGTACTCCTCAGTATGAATATTGAACAAAGTCACTCCTCTCATTTCACAATCATCCTATCCCCTCCCTGTTGGACTCCTGTGCCTTCAAAATATGAGGACCTAGATCTGCTTAGGGGCGTGATACATAAGTCCTGTGCTGATGTCCTCCTGAGTACCTCTGCTCTGACTCCTCCACTTGGACCTCTGGTCCATCTCCTACACTAACCCCTCTGTTAACTCCTAGAACTCTGCAACTCTGGTTGGACTTGAGTCTGGAGTATACACACTTTAACATTTGTAAACAGAACCAGAGAAATGAAAAGAAACAGAGTGGTCTGGAGTAGACCTGATGCTGCTGGAGTTGACAGCACCAAAAGGCATGAAACAAAAGAAGAAATTAGAGGGGTGCATCAAGAGGTGCTCTAGAATAGAGCACAGACAAGGGTGACACAGGTCCCAAGTCTTGAAAACAGAAATGGAAAGGGGAAGAAGAAAAAAGTAACTGAAGTTCTGGAGTTGCTAGAGCACACCAGAGTTGAAGCAGAGGTACCTTTGGACTTGATGTCTTCAGGTTCTGTCATATCCATGACATCCCATCCATCTCTGCCTCCTCCAGCCCCATCTCTGGCCATCTCCAGCCACCTGTAACGGTCGTGGTTATCTATTACCAACGACTGACTTCTATCTCTGGGCTATTGGCTGACCTAGAGAGGGGAGGCACTCACGAAGAGGTGCAATGTCCCTAACTAGATATAGAAGTGCCTGTGTTAGCGGGACGACTCTTCGAGTTTGCTAACTATCCGCACTGTCTCGTAGTGCGGTGCTCAACTAGCAGGGTGACCCACTCGGGGTTAGCTATCAACTGAGGGACGGACCTTCGCTAGGTCAAAGAAAGTACCTGGACAAGGTACTTGGCAACTCTCCTCTAGATGAGGCATGCAGGGGTGCGTGGTACTTCCTGAAAGAAAGGTAGGCGAAGATGGAGGGCTCTCTCTTCCAATGAAGCAAGCGAAGGAGCTTAGCAATAGTTAACCACAGAGTGAGTAAGAATTGGCTGGGGCTCTCTCTACAATACATGGCAGTTTAAGTAGTGTCTAGCTACAAGCAGCTATGCCCACAGCCAGAGATGGTAACCATCTATCAAAGATGGTGGTAAAGGTAACGCATCAAAAGATGAAGGTGAAATGATCAATCAAAGATGGAAGTGAAACAAGCGATGCAATGGCCATCAAAGATAGATGGGGGCGAAGTCTGAAGCTATGCTAACGGGATCAGGCAGATGTCATCTGAATACAGAATGACAAGGTATGGAACGTACGCCTCCTGTGTGATCGGTCCCTCCCAAATGTGAAGGAAGAAAATAAGTAGGAGGTGACCATGAAGAAACAAAATTGTAACATTACCCCCTTCATACACTTGAAGTCCTGCTTCGAGACTTGACTGTGATCCTCTAATCCCTGTCAGGTCCCTTGGGGTCCCCCTCGTTGACCTCGTAGTCAGTGTAATCAGATTCAAGGACGGCGTCGCATACACCTGAGTTGTGTCCCATCATCCCACAAGTAACACATCTGGTGGTGGGGCAGAGAGAGGCTGCATGACCCCAATGGTGGCACGTATTGCATTGTACAGAGAGACACTGAGCACTATTATGCCCTGGTGCCCAAGATTTGCACTTGGGGCAGCAGTATTGGGGGTAGTGCTTGCGAAAGTGTCCGAGGCTCCTGCACTGAAAGCAGCAGGTGACTGCCAGATTTTCTGGGGAAATTTCAGGGTGGGGTGGCGATGGTAGGACTCTATCTGGGACGGAGATCCTCTGGCTAGCGGGAGATATGGTAGCTGGACGAGGGACGGGTGCTCTGACTGGAGTGGGGATCGTGGGCATGGATGGGGGAGCAGGATGCTTCTGGAGAATGAGGTCTCATTCTTCGTACTTGTTGAGTTCCTCATCGGTTAGTGTATTATAGATGGGTTGAAAGACTGGCCAAATATCCTCAGGCTCGAGGAATATGATGGCATCATCAAAACCGACAGTGAGGAGAGCGTCAAGGAGGTGGGAACATATCTGATACATCCCAGTGTGAGCTCCATCAAGGTGTGGGGTGGAAATAGTATGACAGTTGGGGAACTGTTCGAGGTAACGAGTGGTCATGTTCAGGGAGGTGGCAAGGGCAATGAGCGGTTCCAGTCCAACAGTGGACCTGGAGACAGGGCATTGTCCTATAATACGAAGAATAGGAGGGCAAGACAGAAGAGCAGAATAGAGTAAGCATCATTGAAAATCAGGAAGAAACTTAGCAAAAACATGACGAGTACTAGCAGCGGCAGCAAACTCTGAATGAGACATGAGATTCTAGCTATGTTGGGTGGCGAGTAAGTGAGAGACGGTTCGAGTGAAGGCAATGGCAGCTGGGAGGATGGAGACAAGAACAGCAAGTATATAAAGGAAAATGAGGATGGCAACAAACTTTTGCTCTGCCATGGATCAATCAGTATCCATGTGAGCACTTTTATAGTCCACCAACAACTCCTGTGCTTGATCAAGGTTGCTTTCGGGTTCCCAGGTGTTTTCTGATGTCGGGTAACCTAGCCATTTGATCAAGTATTGCCTTCGTGATCCTTTTCCTCTATGGGCCAATACAGCCTCAACCTCGTATTCCTCTTCATTGTTAAGGAGGTCAGGTGGGGGGCGGTGGAAGTTTTCTCCAAACTCAATGGTGGTGCAGTAGGGCGAGAGCAGTGATGCATGGAATACGTCGTGGATTTTCCATGTTGGGGGTAGCTTGAGTCAGTACGCTACAGGGGAGAGGACTTGGGTGATTTCGAATGGTCCTTCTCTTTTGGGTGTGAGTTTCCTGGAGGGGTAATCAAAGTGGAGATTAGTGGCTTCCAACCACACTTTATCTCCGACTTTCCAGGGGCAGAACTTGGTCGTGATCCGTTCTTTCATGTATTGTGCAGCTTTCTGATGGGCTGCAAGGGCTTCATCTTGTCCCTTGGAGATCAAGGACAGGCACGTCTCCAGGGCAGGGAGGAAAGTTTTTCCTATATCGGGATAGGATCTCGGATGGTATCCCATCATAAGGAAAAATGGTGTTTCCTTGGTGGCAGAGTGGACTGCGGAATTGTGGGAGAACTCGGCTGTAGGTAGGAGATCAGCCCAGTCTTGGCTTCTTTCTTGACAGAAGATCCGGAGGTATGTTTCCAGCTCCTGATTAACACACTCTGTTTCTCCGTCAGTCTGTGGATGGTAGGCAGAGGACAGCCTTACGTCGAATTTGAGTAGCCTTGCAAGTTCCTGGGCGAAGGCAGAGGTGAATTGTGGTCCTCTGTCGGAGATGACAGTGTCGTGGAGACCAAAACGCAGGAAGATCCAAGTGAAAAATAGCTTGGCCACTCCTTCCACATCAATAGATTTGGAACAAGGGGTAAAAATTACCCCCTTCCTAAGGCCATGGTTGACCACAACCATAACGGCATCAAAAGCGCCCATGCAGGGCAATCCAGAGATTAGATCAACAGAGATCTGTTGGAAGGGGCGGGTTGCGGTGGAAGAGAGTGGGGATAGGGGGGGCACCGTCGGATGGGTATTCACTCTATTTGCCTGGCAGAGGGCACAGCCCAAAACATATCTTCTGACGTAAGTAGCCATTCCAGGCCACCAATAGTCACATGAGAGTCATTGTTGAGTGCAAAAGATACCCTCGTGGCCTCCTACTGGGGAGGCATGAAGGGAGGAGACTAAATCATGGTGGGCCAGTTCTGGGATGAATAGGCGATTCTTGTAATAAAGGTGGCCATCAGTGAACCTCCAGTCCAGGAGGGTAGAGTGGGGGAGTAGTGGGAGCTTGTCCTTCAAGGCATCTACGGCTCGAAGGACCAATGGGTCAGAGGTGGAGGAAGCCGCAATCTTTTCGGTAAGGGCAAGGTCCAAGGCTCGGATGGCAACGTGTTCTGGGAGGTACTCACGGAGAGACACGTCGACCAGAATAATCATTGTTAACTTATTATTGTCTGAGGTATTGATGTCGTCCTTGCACAAGAGCGCATCTGCTGGTCCCATCTGGGATCCTGGGGTGACCTGCCATACTATGTCGAAATCCTGTAGAAAAAGGCTTCAATGAGCCTGTCGTCATGAGAGATTCTGGGGAGAGCGCATATACGAAAGATTTTTATGGTCCGTTATAATAGTTACTGGATGTTTGGTACCTCTGAGGTACTGTCTCCATTCTTCTAGGGCTTTGATAACAGCTAATAGCTCCCTGTCATAAATGTCATAGTTTCTTTCTGCAGGGGCGAGGGTGGAAGAAAAATAAGCTACCGGATGCAGATCACTGTTACCGTCAGCTTGCATCAAAACTGCCCCTACTGCGGTGAGGGAGGCATTGGTCATCAACATAAAGGGCTTGTCAGTGTTGGGGAGGGCAAGGACGGGTGCCTGGGTAAAGACCCTCCTCAGCATCTGGAATGCGGTTTCCTAAGCTTCTCCCCATGCCCATGGCTGTTTGGTCTTGGTGAGCAGGTGCAACGGGGCGGCTGTGGTGGAGAAGTTTGGGATAAACTTTCTGTAAAAGTTACAAAACCCAATGAATGATTGAACCGCTTTTACCGACTGCGGTGTGATCCAGCTAGTGATGGCAGAGAGTTTGGTGGGATCCATCTTGACAACCCCTTCTCTGACTACCATTCCCAGATATTCTACTTCTGGGGCATCAAACGTGCATTTGGAGATCTTCAGGGAGAGGTGCAGTTCCCGTAGGCATTGTAGGACCTTCTTTGTCCTGTCATGATGAGTATGGATATCCGCAGAGTGGATTAGTATATCATCCATATAAATGATTACCCATCCTTGTGTGATATAGTCCCTAAACGAGTGGTTCATAAAAGCCTGAAAGGTTGCCGGTGAGTTACACAGCCCAAAGAACATTACCGTGGGTTCAAATAACCCAAGCGGGGTGACGAATGCTGCTTTCCATCAGTCTTCTGGGTGGATGAGGATGTTGTTGTATCCCCATTGTATGTCGAACTTGGTGAAATGCTTGGAGCTCTTCAGCTTATCCATGAGGTCGGAGATCAGCAGTAGAGGATAGGCATTTTTGACTGTATGCCCATTGAGATACCTGTAATCTTGACAGGGTCTAAGCATTCCATCCTTCTTGGGTACAAAGAAGAACGGTGCTGCTTGAGGGGACTTGGATGGAACGATTCTTCCTGTCTTGAGATGCTCCTCTATGAAGCTCTTGCAAGCTTCCTGTTCCTGAGGATTCAATGGATAAACCTTAGCTACCTTTGGCACAAAGGTGTTCTTTAGTTCGATGGCGTGGTCAAAGGGATGGCTAGGAGGGAGTAAATCATGGGTCTTTTTGGCAAAGACATCTGCGAATTCTTCAAATTCTTGAGGCAACTTTACCTCTGCCTTCTTGGCGTCTGAGGCTATCTGAGTGGACAGGGTGGTCTTGCAAATATACTCTCCTTTGAGCCACCCTTCCCTCTTCTTTAGCCAGCATTCTGTTGTTTCGTCGGGGTCCGTGTCTAGGAACCTAAGCAAGTACCATTGTGGTACTGTGTCAGCGGGTTGTGGGGAAGGTCTGGGGTTATCCAGAAGGGTTACCACTCCTTCGGTCCAGTCTATCTTGGGGTTGACTCTTCTGAGCCACGTCATTCCTAAAATGATCTGGGGTTGTCCACAGCCAATGATCATCAGTGAGATTCGGTCATCGTGCTCTCCTATAGAGAGGGTTATGTTAGTTCATGAGATATGATATCATACCTCGGGAGTTTTCCGTTCCATCCACGTTATAGGCCTTGATGGGTTCTATTGCAATGATGGGGGTGCCCAACTTCTTGATAAGGGTGGGGTTGATAAAGTTTCCTGTAGCACTGCAATCTACCAGTGTGGTGGTTTCGACGGTTTTGGCTCCATGCTTCAATGTCACCGAGAAGCGTATTGATCTATTGTTACTAGAACTAAGTGGTACAGGAGCAATGATGTGAGAGGCGGACGTCGAGGCGGCCTCTCCCTTTAAAAACCCTTACTAGCTCCCTCTGGAGCGGTTTCTTCTTCTTCGTAGCAGGTCTTTAAGACCACTAGGACTTCTTCCTTGGTGCAACCCTTCTTTTCAAGGGTGCAGACATACTCCTTGATAGGAGATAACTTGGGTGGCAGTGGGGGCGGGGTTTCAACAGCAGCGACGGTGGCAGTGTGGGGGGATTGTGGGGATCTTTTCTTGTAGTTACTGTGATTCCTGGAGGAACAGCCTTTCCTTTTGCAAATGAAACACAGGTGCTCTCTGATGCAATGGGCCTTGTCTGATGGAGACAGCCTGATGGCATCAATTTCCAGGGCGTTCGGATCTCTGCTGGTAGAAGTCGGGAACCATCCTCCAGCCCTGATGGACTGGATTAGGTTTTGCTGCTTATGGAACTTCTGGGCATTGGCGATCCACTTGGCCAGCGTGTCTGGGATGGTGGCCTGCATCAGTATGAGGTTTCCTAACTTTTCGTCTAGGCCCCTAAGGAACTTTCTACAGATTTCCCCTTCATTGGAAATCTTGGCCTTGGCTTGTAAGGAAAGGAAGTCTTGGACATATTCCTGGGATCCATTGTCGATCCTAGTAGTGGGGTCACGCCAAACCCTTTGCCTGATATAGTCTAATGTGTTAGCAGCATTCTGCTTTTCCTCGAATGGGACAAATGCTGCGAGAAACTCTTTCTCCAGCGTGGTGAAGTCTTTACCTGTGGCGTTGGTATCATTCATCTTGTCATACCAGCCCTCTGAGAACTGGACTCCTCGTCCAGCGCTCATCTTGTTAAGCACTGTGAATATCTTGGATTTGTCAGTCACGAATAGTGACAAATTAACTGCAAAATGGCCCTTCATGGCCTTGATCCATCTCGTGGCATCATCTGACTTCCCTGAGAAGTTGGTGGGGAGTGTTGATTTGAGCTCGGACTTGGACGTCATGTTGTCGGATGAGGGTGAACACATAGCCGGGGCATTCCAATTGTGTGATGTCGGGGGTAGACTTGCTATGTACTATCAAAAACTAGTGACGTGTTCGCTAGGGCTGCTGGATGCTTCTAGTTTGCTGGGTGCATCTATAGCGATACTGTCTTGTTCTTCCTCTGAAGATTCTTTGTCGTCTGGGATGCAAAATATGGCCGCTTGGGCTGCTTGCGATAGAGCGTGTATGAGAGGGGATCCTCTCCTTCCTCGGGGGTCTTCCTAACGAGGGGTGCTGGCGGAGGAGCCAGTAATCCTACGAGAGGGGCGTCGGGGATCAATGGTGGGTGAGCCTTCTTAAAGAAGAAGAGGCAGGGGACGAGCCAATTCTTTTGTAACGGTCATGGTTATCTATTACCAACGACTGACTTCTATCTCCAGGCTATCGGCCGACCTAGAGAGGGGAGGCACTCACGAAGAGGCGCAATGTCCCTAACTAGATATAGAAGTGCCTGTGTTAGCAGGACGACTCTTTGAGTTTGCTAACTATCCACACTGTCTCGTAGTGCAGCGCTCAACTAGCAGGGCAACCCACTCGGGGTTAGCTATCGACTGAGGGACAGACCTTCGCTAGGTCAAAGAAAGTACCTGGACAAGGTACTTGGCAACTCTCCTCTAGATGAGGCATGCAGGGGTGCGTGGTACTTCCTGAAAGAAGGGTAGGTGAAGACGGAGGGCTCTCTCTTCCAATGAAGCGAGGGAAGGAGCTTAGCAATAGTTAACCACAGAGTGAGTAAGAATTGGCTGGGGCTCTCTCTACAATACATGGTGGTTTAAGTAGTGTCTAGCTACAAGCAGCTATGCCCACAGCCAGAGATGGTAACCATCTATCAAAGATGGTGGTAAAGGTAACGCATCAAAAGATGAAGGTGAAACGATCAATCAAAGATGGAAGTGAAACAAGCGATGCAATGGCCATCAAAGATAGATGGGGGCAAAGTCTGAAGCTATGCTAACGGGATCAGGTGGATGTCATCTGAATACAGAATGACAAGGTATGGAACATATGTCTCCCATGTGATCGGTCCCTCCCAAATGTGAAGGAAGAAAATAAGTAGAAGGTGACCATGAAGAAACAAAATTGTAACACCACCTCTGCTACCCTCAGTCCACCTCTGCCTCCTTCACACTCGGAGCTCTGCTCCTCTGCTCCAGACCAAGGCTGTGCTCACACAGGGACTCGGCTATCCTCAGACCTGGATATCTCTTGTACATTCTCATTTGTACTCCTCTTTGCTTCCTTCATCCCTTCTTGGTCCCTTATAGACCCTTGATGTTATCTCATTATTCCCTGACATCCTTGATGTCCCTGTTTACCTCCTAGTATAAAACCTATGTACCTCTGTCATGTAACCTTAGCACGAATATCGAATTAGTCACCTCTCCCCACTGTCGTCATGATCTCCTCCTTCTTCTGTTGAACCTCCGCTCCTTCAAAATACAAGGACATGGACCTGTTCAAGGGCATGACACATAAGTCCTGCACTGACATCCTTATCTTGCAACTCTGCTCTGACACCTCCACTCCGGACTTCGGTCCAACTCTGAAACAAACTTTGTTGACCACCCCTCAACACCTCTGGATCTCTGATTGAACTTGAGTCCAGAGAGACTGGACCTTAACAGGTTCAGAGGGAGCAAAGTGCAAGGCCAGAGCAACTGGAGTGGCGGCTATTTAGCAATGCAGCACTGGAGGTGAGGGAGAAAATGACCTTTGGATGTGTGGTCCTCAGGTGCAGAGGTTAGGGGAAAGAATTGAAGGAGAAAATGAAGAGCAGCAGCAGCCAGAATGAAAAAGAAGCTTCAAGCAGAAAGAGCTCTGGAGTTGCTGGAGCAAACTAGAGTTAGGTCGGAGTTACCTTCAGATTTATGGTCTTCAGGTAAAGAAGAAATGGAGGGTGTTCGTTAACCAGTAATGGCACTCCTTGGAGGGGAGTCTACCATCATCACCCAGTGACCAAACAAGGCATAGAGAACAGGAGAAAGGGAAAAGAAGAGGGAAAGACCCAAAGGGGAACTTTTACCCTGATGTCCAAACTAACTGGACACAACCAGAGTTAGCAGCCAAGAACAACAGAGTTGCTAGTGGACTTGGAGGTCCAAAAGCACAGAAGGAAGCAGAGAAAAAGAAGCAAATAGAAGGTGTAACTGTTGGCAACCTACACCACTTAAGGCTTTGGCTACCACACAAGTAGTACTTGCTTTAGAGATCAAGAGGATGATGCGGGGAATCAACCAGGACTTGACTGAAGTCCGGTTGTCGTTTGAATTCAGAATATATACTACTACAAGTGTTTAGGGCAGGTCTGGGAATACTGACTAATGTACTATGTCATTAATGATGTCATAGGTCTAGACTATCAGTAATTAAGTAAGCATGGGAGATAAGAGTCTAGAACGAATGGAGATTAATAAAGCGAGTGTGATGAAAGTGAAAGGGAATGATCTAGACTTGATCATGTGATAATTCCCACGGTCACATGCAAGCGATCATGTGACTTGATAAGATAAGATAAGATGTGAAATTGTAACAGTAATGGTTGTGGTTCCCTATTACCTATGACTGCCTTCTACCTCTGGGCTATTGGCTGACCTAGACTGGGGAGGCACTCACAGAGAGGCGCAACATCCCTGAATAGGTGTAGAAGGGCCTGGGTCAGTGGGGTGACTCCTTGGAGTTGGCTGACTACTGTTCTGTCTTGTGGAATGTACTCGACTAGCAGAGTGACCTGCTTGGGGTGTTATGATTTCACTCCTTATCTTATCTTATCAAGTCACATGACCACTATCACATGACTGTGGGACATGTCACCTGACCAAGTCTAGGTCAAACACTTTCACTTTAGTCACACTTGTTCTAGACCTCCCTTATCTACATGCTTTCTTAATTACTGTCAGTCTAGACTCTTATCTCTTTCTCACTCCACAATGATGTAGCTACTTACTAAGTATTCTCACACTTGCCCTAAAGTACATTGTAGTATATAATCTGAATCTAAACAACAACCGGACTTCAGTCAAGTCCTGGTTGATTCCCCTACCACCATCCTCTTGATTCCTAGCAAGCCTAGTCAGTAGTGACCAAAGCTCTCACAAGTGTAGGTTGCCAACATTAGGACTTGACTGCTACTACTTCCCTTACTGCTCACTCTTACCTTGCTGTTGCTCATGACAACCCCAGATCCTAGGGGCAAAGGGAATCCCTTGATACCTACCACCTTTTCACTCTTCACGCACACTTGCACTTATTCCTTTTACGTATACCCTCACTGTAAGCGAGCAAAGGGTGGTCTCACCTTAAGGAGCCATCAAGGGGTGTCCTTGAGAGGACTTAATTGGTTTAAAAACCACCTCAGCACATTTTATTTCAAAGGGCCTTAGGGTCGTGTCCACATGAGGCACATTCCTTTTAGAATTACTAGTATGCAGTTGGTAAACTGGTGTAAGAGCAGTCTTGTGCCCACCAGTCCAACTTACTCTATGTTTTCGAAGACTCGAGTTGAGGAGGCTATTGTCCTGATTGAGTAGAAGTTGGTGTTGACAATGGTCCACACTTCTTTCATCTTTCCATATGAATGTTTCCAAGGGATCCCACCAAGTCCAAGGAGATCAAAGTATGACTTCCCTCTGAGGAAACTCAAGTCAGAGAAAACTTCAAATATCACCACCAAGCTTCTTTTGATCCCAATGATGAATACTGGGACAGAGAAGGTAATCATCATTACTATATGCTGCACACTCCTACCCCTGAGGTAGAAGAAGATTCAGACTCAGAATACTCCCCCTTCCCAGCAAGAGAAGATCAAGAAGGTTGGCTCCATTATCAGCCATCTAATCCCTGCCATGGAATACCTGATCCACTTCCTCACCAAACCATCTTCAAACGACCAGATCTCCACCCCTACCTTCTAGATTGTATTCAAAATAATCTAGACTTTGACGACAACCTCCTCCTCTACTTTCAAGTAACCCCTGAAGAGGCAGCTCACTTCAGATGACAAGTACTATCAGTCCAGCTTTATGCAGACCAAAGGCAACCCAATCAAAGAGTCTTAGCACTCTTACAAGACATTGAACAAGGGCTAGAGGAGTTAGAAGCTGAACTCCCTCACCAACGCCAGAACCAGAACCAGAACCGGTTCCCCAATAAGAACAACACATTGCAGAACCAGTACAGGAACCCACCCCCATTCGACAGCTCAGAAACAGATGACTCCTTTGAACACCACCTCGAAGACCAACCTTCATCCCCTGACCACATTAGCCCATCACCACCCACACCAGAAGCAGAACCAATGGCAATGCCAGAGCACATCCAAGAACTGGTTGATCAAATCAACAATTTAAACAATCAACTAAGAATGCTGCAGAGGGCCAGTGGGGTACAGGAAACTAGAAACATAGAAGTAAAAGTCAATAAAAAGGTAGAGGTGGTACCAGAACCTGGACAATATGACGGTTCCTGCAAAAGATACAACAGCTGGAAACTGTGAATGGGGGTCTACCTCAAAAGCAACAAGGAATCCTTTGTCACTAGTGAAGACAAAGCAATCATGATCCTCTCTAGAATCAGACCCAAAGATGGAGAGAAGGATAAGAATGGAGCTGAGCAATAGGCAAGACAGCTCCTTACAAGATATATGGACTATGAGGCTGTCTGGCCATCATCCGACATCCTTTGGGCCTTGATGGATCAAAGGTTCAAATTGGTAAATACAGTAGATGAAGCAAGGGCCCAACTAGACAAATGTTGGCAATACAAAAATGAGAACATCCAGAACTTCCTAACAAGATGGTTAGGGCTCTATTATGAAACAAAAGGAGACCCATCAAAAGATGATCCAAATGGGGTCCGCCTCCTGGAAGGAGCAGTGAACAAGAACATAATGGAGCAGATCTTCTTCAACGATTTAAGAAAAGACTGTATCCAAGACTATGTGGACACTCTCCTCAAAAAGGGAGCCAGTATGGAGTTATTCAAGCTAAGAGGAAAAGAATCCTCTCAAAACAATTATGAATCGAGTCACCAAGAAGGACAAGCAAGGACTTATGGAGATTGAGGACAGCCTATGGACATTGGAGCCATCAGGCAAAGAAATTTGAAATGCTACAATTGCACAGGGGATGGACATATCACCTGCAATTGTCCAAAACCAAAGAAGGAATGTGCAGAATGCAAGTTCCTCAGTGGAGGACACAAGGTCAACTATAGAAAATGAGGAACAGAAGCTTTGCAACCCCTGTGAGTAAGGGCAATGAATCAAGAGGAAGAAAAGAAGAAGGAGGAAGAGAAAAAGGAAGAGCCCAAAGGAGAAAGGGCTATAAAAGGAATGGACTACAAAGCTATGAAAGCCTACTTCTTTGACCTACATGATACAGAAATGAAGAAACAGGGAAAAGGCTATGGCAACTGAGGAATCTGGGACCTCAGAAGCTGAAAGAAAATCTCTTAAATACAAAAAATCGTTTTTCCTCTCTTTCTCCTTATGTACAATATGGACAAGATTTCAACAACAATTCTGACTCTTCATCCACATGTTACTCTTCAGATTCAGAACCAAGTTCTCCTATTTATAGAGTATATTTACCAACTACCAAGACTGGGTCTCCAGACAAGGAGCTTGCTGCATGGGAATGCAGGCTTAATTTGGTCAAAGAAAAACAAAAAATATTTATGAGGATACTCTTCCAGAACAAATTCTCCTAGGGAATACCAAGGTGCAGTATGAGATTCTTATGGATATCTCGATTGCACACCCCACTACCAAGCACAAGAAACACCAGTGCAAGGCCCTGCTGGATAGTGGAGCAAATGGAATCTTCACAGACAAGAAATAGACCAAAGAAGTGAAACTCCCCCTACAAAAGATGGAAAGAGAAATTCCCATCTTCAATGTAGATGGAACCAAGAGCTCTGCAGGAGCCATTACACACCAAGCAGAGATAATTCTCAATTATCAAGGTCACTGCGAACGCCTAATTGTAGAAGTCACCAATTTAGGCAAGAACCCTATGATCCTAGGATATATGTGGTTGGCAAAACATAACCTGACCATAGACTGGACGAAAGGGGAAGTTAAAATGGCAAGGTGCCTAAGGTCCTGCTATATATTGTCAGACCAAGGCACAAATTTGGCAAAAGAAGAAGAAGAAGAACTCAAGCATGCCTCAACCATGCATCGGTTCATTTGCAGCTCCCTAAGGCATTGTAGGACCTTCTTTGTCCTGTCGTGGTGAGTACAAATATCCGTGGAGTGGATCAATATATTGTTCATGTAAATGATTACCCATCCTTGTGCGATGTAGTCCCTGAACGAATGATTCATGAAAGCCTGGAAGGTTGCCGGTGAGTTGCATAGCCCAAAGAACATCACCGTGGGTTCGAATAACCCAAGCAGGGTGACGAATGCCGCTTTCCAGCGGTCTTCAGGGCGGATGAGGATATTGTTGTATCCCCATCATACGTCGAACTTGGTGAAATACTTTGAGCCTTTCAGCTTGTCCATGAGGTCGGAGATCAACGGTAGAGGGTAGGCATTCTTGACCGTATGCCCATTGAGGTATCTGTAGTCTTGACAGGGTCTGAGCGTTCCATCCTTCTTGGGTATGAAGAAAAATGGTGCTGCTTGAGGGAACTTGGATGGGACGATCCTCCCTGTCTGAGGTGTTCCTCTACGAAGCTCTTACATGCTTCTTGTTCCTGTGGGTTCAATGGATAAACTTTAGCTACCTTTGGTACGAAGGTGTTCTTTAGTTCGATGGCATGGTCAAAGGGTCGGCTAGGGGGTAGTAAATCATGGGTCTTTTCGGCAAAGACATCTGTGAATTCTTCAAATTCTGGAGGTAACTTTACCTCTGCCTTCTTGGCGTCTGAGGCTATCTGAGTGGACAGGGTGGTTTTGCAAATATACTCTCCTTTGAGCCACCCTTTCCCCTTCTTTAGCCAATGTTCAGTGGTTTCGTTGGGGTCCGTATCTAGGAACCTAAGTAAATATCGTTGTGGTACCGTGTCAGCGGGTTGCAGGATAGGTCTGGGGTTATCTGGAAGGGTTACCACTCCTTCGGTCCAGTCTATCTTGGGGTTGACTCTTCTGAGCCACGTCATTCCTAAAATGATCTGGGGTCGTCCACAGCCGATGATCATCGGCGAGATCTGGTCGTCATGCTCTCCTATAGAGAGGGTTACGTTAGTTTGTGAGGTAATCATACCTCGGGAGTTCTCTGTTCCGTCCACGTTGTAAGCCTTGACGGGTTCTGTTGCAATGATGGGGGCGCCCAACTTCTTGATGAGGGTGGGGTCGATAAAGTTTCCAGTAGCACCGCAGTCTACTAGTGTGGTGGTTTCGACGGTTTTGGCTCTGTGCTTCAATGTCACCAAGAAGCGTATTGATCTATTGTTACTAGAGCTAAGTAGTACAGGAGCAATCATATGAGAGGCAGACGTCGAGGCGGCCTCTCCCTTTAAAAATCCTTACTGGCTCCCTCTGGAGCGGTTTCTTCCTCTTCGTAGCAGGTCTTTAAGACCGCTAGGACTTCTTCCTTGCTGCAACCCTTCTTTTCAAGGGTGCGGACGTACTCCTTGATGGGAGATAGCTTGGGTGGTGGCAGGGGCGGAGTCTCGACAGTGGCGACGGTGGTGATGCAGGGAGATTGTGGGATCTCTTCTTGTAGTTGCTGTGGTTCCTGGAAGAACATCCTTTCCTTTTACAGATGAAGCACAGGTGCTCTCTGATGCAGCAGGCTTTATCTGATGGAGACAGCCTGATGGTGTCAATCTCCATGGCGTTTGGATCTCTGCCGGTAGAAGTCGGGAACCGTCCTCCAGCCCTGATGGACTGGATTAGGTTTTGCTGCTTGTGGAACTTCTGGGCGTCGGCGATCCACTTGGCCAGCGTGTCTGGGATGGTGGCCTGCATCAGTATGAGATTTCCTAACTTTTTGTCTAGGCCTCTGAGGAACTTTCTACAGATCTCCCCTTCATTGGAGATCTTTGCCTTGGCCTGTAAAGAAAGGAAATCCTGGACATATTCCTGGAATCCGTTATCAATCCTGGTGGTGGGGTCGCGCCGAACCCTTTGCCTGATATAGTCTAATGTGTTAGCGGCGTTCTGCTTTTCTTTGAATGGGACAAATGCTGCAAGAAATTCTTTCTCCAGTGTGGCGAAATCTTTACCTGTGGCGTTGGCATCGTTCATCTTGTCATACCAGCCCTCTGAGAACTGGACTCCTCATCCAGCACTCATCTTGTTAAGCACTGTGAATATCTTTGATTCGTCAGTTGCGAATAGTGACGAATTGACTGCAAAGTGGCCCTTCATGGCCTTGATCCATCTCGTGGCATCATCTGACTTCCCTGAGAAGTCGGTGGGGAGCGTTGATTTGAGCTCGGACTTGGACGTCATGTTGTCGGATGAAGGTGAACGTGTGGCCGGGGCGTTCCAATTATGCTGCATCGGGGGTAGGCTCGCTATGTACTGTCGGAAACTAGCGACGTGTTCGCTAGGGCTGCTGGATGCTTCTAGTTCGCCGGGTGCATCTACGGCGATACTCTCTTGTTCTTCCTCTGAAGATTCTTCATTGTTGTCGGGGACGCGAAACGTGGCCGCTCGGGCTGCTTGTGATAAAGTGCATATGAGAGGGGATCCTCTCCTTTCTCGGGGGTCTTCCTGACGAGGTGTGCTGGCAGAGGAGCCAGTAACTCTGCAAGAGGGGCGTTGGGGATCAATGGTGGGTGAGCTTTCTTAAAGAAGAAGAGGCAGGGGACGAGCCAATTCTTTTGTAACAGTTGTGGTTATCTATTACCAGCCACTGACTCCTTCTCTG
>JBBPKI010000627.1:0-20111 GCA_038089155.1 Nevesoporus exiguus
CCGAGAAATGCAGTTGAAGGCATACGCTGGAAGACTCAGCGAAGCCCATTTGAGATAGATGCCGGCGTATCTTGCGACCTCGAGATCTTGCCTCAACGCCAAAAGGAGGGTTTCTGCGTTGAACCAAATCACAAAAATGGGCTAACAACACAATGATCACTATGATACTGCTCACTAGTATGACGAACTTACGGTCATCATGAGAATTTGTAGGACAACTATCCTGAGGTAAGGTCTGGTGCTTGTTCAATAGTCTTGAAACGTACCCATGCGTTGACTCCACAATCCCACGAGCTGTGGTTGACCAGAAGTCCATGCACCCGGCAGGACAGTATCTAATGCACTGGACATCCCCTGGATGATGCTAAATCCAGTCACATTGGCCGTCATGAAACCAATTGAGGCGGCAGCGAGCGCGATAGTGGATATATGTCCAATGGAAATCACCGAAGACATAATGATACTATGCTCAAACATTTGCGACCTTCCATCATCACTTTCAGTAGAATCTACGTTGGGTGACAGAAGTAAAACATACGAACCCAAACACAGGAAGAGCATATATGACGAGCGTTTTGATCTCTTGTTGAAAGATCAACAAGGGAGTGTCGGTCCTAGACGCTTCACGGTCGGCCGGGCCCTCAATACATCGAGGTGAGGCAAGCAAAGCCGTTGTCTCTGACGGCGCTATCTGCTGGCCAGACTCTGCAGACTTCATCTCGCCATCTTCATGAGAGAAAAGGGCTGTGAAAAAGGATTCTATCATTGTCGGAGCAGAAGAATGAGGTGGTAGCTGTCCGTTTTCGTGATCAGCTGTGCGGTGATCGTTTTCCCATGCTGCGTCTTGCCGGAAACATGGAGATGTGCCAGGTGTATAAGAGTCCGCCATCAGACAGCTTCCACCGAACACGCAACACGGGTGAAGGAAAAAAACCTTGCTGGAGTGCTGAGAGAAAGCAAGAGTCGTACTTGGCAAGGTAATAAAGGGGCGGGCGTCGCGTCCGGAAAACATTTTGCCGTGATGATCAGTGATTCGCTGCGGAAATGAATTGTTCTAGGAACGTGTCAGGGTAACGGAGATCATGAGCTGTGTCGTGTCATTTGCAATTACGAAGCGACAGCAGTACAGGCACTCTCGAAGGTTCACAAACTGACGGGGGTAAAAGTCAGTAGATTGAAAGCAATTATCGTCAGATGTCCAGCGCACACCGGCCAGCTTTGGGGCCATTGACGCCTGCTCGTCCAATCCGTTAGATTAGTGATGACAAGATTGCTAGATCCGATGATGTAGCGATAAGCGGACTCCCTGCAAAAGGTGGAGATAGGTAGATAGCCGCGTGATCCACGACAGGCACGGCCATTACCTGAGTGAGAATGTCTCGGCGCAGAACGCTGACTACTCACAGCTTTTCAAAAGTATGCATCGGGTGGTGTCGAGTCTAGAAACGTGAAGTTGGAAGGATTGTGCGGCCGCAGCCCCGTCCATAAAGGCGACCTTGTACGGCACAATCGGGATGGTTGCACCACTGCAAGTGGTTATCGCGGCGAAGTGGCTACGGTGGAGTAGATTCAGCTTGGAAGGTTGATGGTCATTGATTAATTAGATGCATAAGAAAGTCTTATCAGCCCTATCGGATGGTCGTAAATCAAGATAGCCATTCACTAATCCGCGGCGGTGGCGACTTGCGCCATTTGGCGTCGACAGTTACAATACCGTGACGGCCCGCCGCTGCCGAGCACTGAGCTAAGTCGAACGGATGAGACAGAGGTAATACGATACAGCATCCTATTTCCCTCAAATATTTCAAACTTAGACAGGTAAAGCGAACGCAAATGGGGAGACGTGCTTGGAGCCTGGTTCTATTCTTCCGACAAAAAATTCGGCCGGGTTCAAGATGATCTTGTGTGGCACTATTATGTAATGATGCGGTATGTGCCCACTCTAATGCCATCACGTGACCCGCGCGTTCGTTGTCCCCGTTGGCTAGTAGGGGTGACACTGAACCTACTCGACACGACTTATACGTGTGAACCAGCGTGTATCCTCGCGACATGAGGACGATAGCAGCCGACGACGACGGTGCAGAGTGGTCAATCGAGATTCTCGACGGCGATCATGTCAACGCCCCCACTGCAAAGCCAGTCAAACAAACATCTCGAACAACCACCAAAGTGTACGTAGCGCAATGAGCATGTCTCGTCCGTTCCTCTTCACCCAAACATCATTCCTGTGCAGAATTCACCCATTCTTCTCGAGTGACTTTTCTACAGTGGCTGCAGTCACAGGAGCACGATCCAGTCGGGGGGTGGCGGAGCGCGCTCTCGAAGATCGCCAAATAACACGCGTACTTCCACGGGAACTGACTGAGAGACGCCAACCTAGGACCGTGACGAATCATGCGAAGGAAACAAAACCAAATTCGAAAAATCATGCTTGGTTGAGTACGTTACCATCGAGAAAAGGAAGTAAACTGAAACCTCCCTGCACAGGGACCAGCCTCACCAGCCTCTCCCAAACAGCCATCACCACAACCGCGTCATGTTTCAAAAGAGCTGTCAGCTTACCATGTCGCATCAGCCGAAACAACTCACGAGAGATGCGTCTTCGGGTTCGTCGTCGCAGGACAGTTCGAGTACAGCCAATGGAAGAGAACCGTCACTTCCCGTATATTCCTTCATGGAATACAAAATTGTCCCGACCGTGGTGTATGTCAAGTCCGAAAGCGAGGCGAACAGCCTGGTACAGACCCTGAAAGGGTGAGACTTCGTCACCAATCTGTATTTGACATTTTAAGCCCTGATTTTTATAGCCCTCTGGGTTTCGACCTCGAATGGCGCGTTGTGTGGCGTCCAGGTGCACAAGAGAGACGAACTGCCCTGGTACAGCTGTGTGACTATGACACAATACTGCTCATTCAAGTCAGTTGTATGAAAAGTACGCGTTTGGGTTCTTTTGTCGTTCGGTCTAGCCCGGCTGATTTGCCATAGGATTCCCCAGGAAAGTTTTGGTTAGTTATTTTGCGCTTTCATAATACTATCGTTGAGTTTTGACACACTGAAAGGAAGTCATTGAATCTGCAGACATCGTGAAAACGGGTGCCAATATCCTCAGTGAGTGCCACGTAAAGGCGATGAAAGGCACGCTTCATGATCGTCCGTGCCAGATGATGGCGAAAAGCTGTTCCGAGATTTTGGAATTCGGGCTAGGGGGCTTGTGGAGCTCGGCGCGTTTGCCAGCAGGGCCGATGAGACTTTCAGCTCTGTCCACAATCGAGAAATCGTCAGTCTCGCCAAGATGGTCGCTATGTATCTTGGCAGAACGCTTCTGAAGGGTAAAGTACGGACGTCGAACTGGGAAGCCGACCTCTCAGACAGGATGGTTGAATGTAGGCTTAGCTTTTTATTCGAGTTCGCGCCGTCTCGACACCTGTCACTTATCCTTTTTATTCCGCGGCTAGATGCAGCAAACGATTGTCACTGCGCGTTGATGGTGTACGACCGACTTCTGGGAATTGCCTCCCAGGCTGGCAAAAACCTTGACGCCCTGACGTATTCACGCCAAGTCAACCCACGCTTGCTCAAACTAAATGATGCACTGCCACCGATCCGGTCTGACACACCCGCAGAGCCACAAGTCCCAAACTACTGCATACCCGAACCGCCTCGACCACAACAACTACGTGCTTACAAACTATGGCACGTCGACAAGATGCCACTTGAGCAAATGTGCATGAAACTCCGGACGGGTGCTAGAGTCGAGCCACTAAAGGAGAGCACGGTCATGTGAGTTCCCCGTTCTTCATTTGCGGGCCCTTGTCAGGGTGGGAAACCGTGCCCATGTGTGATCGTGTCCTTGACTTAGATCGTATGTCATCGGGGCTTTGCAGGCGGACCCGCGGTTGCCGTTCGATATGGTTGCACTCGAGTCGCTAGTGCTCATGGAAGCGAGTAGTTGGCAGCGCCATCGACAGTGGATTGCATCGCGCCAGTGACGCTACCCAAGTGTCTGTATCTTTATTCAATGCCTAATACCGATCATACCATTGTTGCTGTGAATTGACAATCTCAGACAGTTGCTAGGTCTAGTAGATATATTTTCGTTTGTTCCTTTCGTATGATCAGTACCAGACTTTGGTGATGCGCACATCGATTCTGCGAATCTGATGTCATGCTTATGTACGTCGGCTAAGTTAAGTGCTTCTACACACTATGAACGTTTGCCAGCCATGTGACCACGAAACGAGAGAGCCCCCGGGGATCAGGTGAGAAGGTCTGTACGCTTGTATCAACGATATTCGTCAAATTATGCATCGTCACCCCTGAGTGGTCGAGAAACCCGAGCAGTCAGAGTGGCGCACGTTCACCCACAACGTAAACTTTGGTCTGGTCACCGTGCTGAGGGTGAGACATGACCATTGCTCAACGTCGAGGAACGGGTGGAAAGAGTTTATCGGCTTGCCCTTCACTCACTTCGGGCGTCATAAGGGAACCGATGCAGGCATCGCCGCGTCGAGTGAGGATCTTCGTCTGCATCTCGCCGTACGGTCCAAGTTCATTCTGACGTTGTACGGAACTAAAGATCGGACATGCCCTCGCGATAGGCGATGGCAAGCCAGGGACCTGTATAGAATAATAGCTCGATGCTGTATACAACGGGCACCATACATAGAACGAACACGATCCGGTAACTGGAAGCGTGACTCCTCGCCGCGAAAGGGGGAACATATACACTCAAATCACTCAAGAAAGACAATAAGAAACCTATTATGCATTTGGCTTGAAATGGCCTTGCGATGGTAAACGTCGCTGCAGGGTCATAAGCACCACGAAGCGAACTTTTCGGTAGGGTCTTGCACGCACAGGGACCTGCTTGTGCCGGTGTTCCACTGCATCACAAAGATCCTTCGTCTGCATGCAAATAATCCCCAAGTTCGGAGCCTTTATCGAGCTCGGGGTCATCATTTGACGGCACATTCGAATTGCTGATACGGTGCATTTCAATATGCTGAATTATCGTTAAACACATGAGCAGGCGCACCTCATATTAGACACGGAGCCACTAAACGGTATCTGGGGACTGTATTCATTTGGAACCTTGCTAGCCCTTCGCTTTGAGGGAAGTGAGCGAATCCACGTAAGACTTGGCCAGGCGTTCAAGAGTACGTACTGCCTAGAGCGAAGACACAGAATAGGGAGAGCTGGCAGCTAGTTCATTGCTGAGTGCGTGACAACACGTACTTGCTGGGAAGATGGCACGGTACAAGGAAGATCTGGAATGAGGGAATCGCCAGATAAACAAACACGTACAAACTAGAAGGTGGACAATGTATCGGGAAGGTCAGGGATTTGTAAACCGCCGAATACACAAGAACGCATACAAGCTAAGAGGGTATCGCACGAGGTGGGTCAGGAATTGTGGAATCGCTGGATACACGGAAATGCGTACATGCTGCAAGAATGACGTGGCAGAGGAAGGTCAGGATTCATGGAATTGCTGCATACACGGGACCACGCACAAGCTAGGGGATACAGCACAGGGAGGTTTAGGAACTTGGAAATCGCTGGATAGATGCAAACAGTGAATACGCACAAGCTGGAAGGAGGTCATGACGTGGGAAAGGTTAGGAATTGGAGAGTGGGTGGCTACGCGAGAGCACGAACAACCTAGAAGGATAGTGCAAGGAGGGTCAACACATGGCGCATTGCCCGAAATCAGCGAACGCGCACATGCTATAGGGACGGCACAGCGAAGGTCAGGAATTGGAGTTACTGCATAGACGAGGAAACATACAAACTGGAATTTGAGCGCAACACGGAGAGGGTGAGGAGTTGTGGAATCCATGGATACGCGAGAATACGCACAAGCTGGAAGGAGGACACGGCACGGGGAGAGTCAGTAGTTTCGGAATTGCTGGGTAGATGAGAACACGCACAAGCTGGGAGGATATAGCACATGGAGGGTCAGGAATCATGGAATCACTAGATATACGAGGATACGCACAGCCTAGAAGGAAACAATATGAGAAGGGTCAGGAATTAGAGAACCATTGGTACACGAGGCCACGCACATCCTGTAGGGGAGATACGGCGCAGGAAGCGTCAGGATTTTTGGAGTTGCTGGATACACAAAAACACACGAGCTAGGAGGGTACAGCACGTGGAGGGTTAGGAATTGGAGAATCGCCGGATATATGCGAACACGCACAAGCTTGGAGGAGGCATTGGGCCATCAGTAATCGTGGAATCGCTTGGAAAATGAGAATACGCACAGGCTAGAAGATATAGCACGGGGAGCGTCAGAAATTTGGACATTGCTAGATACATGAGAACACGCACAGCCTGGAAGGAGGACGTGGAATATGGATGGTCGGTACCTGTTGGATAGCCAGAAGAATGAGAACACGCACTCGCTGGAATGGGGCACAGCACGAGGACAATGTCAGGAGTCTGAGGATCGCTGGACATATGAGAACACGTACATCCTGCAGGGAGATATGACACAGGGAGGATCAGGAATCAGGGTTTCAGTGCGTAATCGAGAGCACGTACTTGCTAGAAGGAGGACATGGAACAGGGAGGGTCAGGAATCAGGGGGTTGTTGCATACACGAGATGACGCACAGGCTAGAATGGGGGCATGGCACGAGGAGAGTCAGAAGTTTGCAAGTCGCTGGATACACGAAAAGACGCACAGCCTGGAAGGTAGTAGACCAGGGAAGGTTAGCACATTATGAATCACCCGATGTACGAGAACGCGCACAGACTAGAAGGACGGGAAGAGTTAGACATCGTAGACATTTGATCGTGGTAGAGGACGTACCGGCACAGACTTGGGACCAAGATCACGTTGTGGAGGTCAGTACATACTGCCGCACAGCATTGTAAGTAGCCTTATCTGAAACGTACCACTTGCTTTGCGAGAAAATTGTGAATGAGCTTCTTTGCGTCTGCGGTTGGGGGGGTAGAAGTGTCCTGTTCGTCAACGTCGTTTGCTGCGATTTGTTTGCCGGTGCACGATACTTGGAACCGTCGATTGCAGCCTTGACTTTCTGTTCGTTGTAGGTCTAGTCCGTAAGTAAGAAAGGAATACTAACCATGTGACGGTACAACCTGCAGCCTCAGTAATAACAACCGAAGTTCCGCAAGGACACGTATATGTCGGCCTAGTCTGATCACAGACCTCTTCTTCGGTGATGACCCTCATAGCAATCTTCGTCCCGGATTTCATGTTTGACCAAACGTCGCTCTCCCTGGTAAGCTGGATCACGTTTGCACCATCACCAATCACAAAATCATATCGTTTCTTTTCAATATACCACCATTGAATCCTCTCTTCCTCCCGCTTGCGATTAGCGAGGATAGTATGCAGCATAAAATCCAGTTGCTAGAATCATGCATTAGATTTCAAAGCGACAACATCTATGTTTGCCATGGGTACATACTTCTAGGGACCGACAGTGCTCAACGAAGATCCGATGCTCTTGTCTCGTTGCATCGATTAGTATTGCATAACCCGGTATCAAGCTTGTTCCTGGATGTACTACCCCGAGTGTCGCCACAATAAATTGTTTTAGCTCGGCGTTGGACTGTACCATCGCGTTCACTTCATTTCTCATCTCATGCAAGCCATTCTCGAGGTTCGTGACAGCGATAGCCTGTAACGACCAGGGAATGAGTCCAGAATAACCTGACAATCAAAACTATGTTGCCATCACCGTGTAGTCCTGAAGAAAGTCGTCGATGCGAGTTTTGCAACCAGCTATGCCCCGTGCGACAGATCGAGACCCACGCAATCGTTTTTCTATTATCTCCAGCTCGCACTTGGCCGTTTCCAGCGTGCTGATGGAGATCGTCATCTAAATAAGAATGTACCACGGGAGCGACAAACATGTGTAACTCGCTCTTCCACGAGGCGGAGACGTGTGCTGTCGGTGGATTATCAGATTGTTCGCGGAGCCGGGGGAGCCGTTGCTTGAGATTCTGTATGTCGTCCGTGTTCTGGCCGTATCTCTATGACGGCAAAGTTCAGGCACCGAAAATAATGCTTTAGAGCAAGATGAAATCACATCCACGAGCCCCAAAGTCTCCGATATCAGCGCAGCCGCACCCTCGATGGGACCACCAAAAACAGGGAGGACTCCCCCGACAGTTTGTGCAAATGGCGCAGCCGTCTCGATGACATCACCAATCTTGTAGTAAACCGAGACACCGGTGGACTCGTGACGAACGACTATGTTGCGTTGTCGTGATGGACTGAAAATAACGACTAGACCGGAGAGACCACGCTTGATGCTTGTAACGACAGAGTAATTGCCATGAGCGATTGCTTCCGGTGTCGCAGGCCTCGAGACGACATTTGAGCGAGAGGGAGATTTCAAAGGAGGTGTACTAGAGGTGGAAAGCGAGTAACTGGGGAATCATCGTAGGACTGCGACGTCGTCTATATAAGAGGTGAACCATGAGGTAATGTCACAGCTACTATCGAGCATAAACGAGCCTGTGGTCAGCACCGTGATGCCAGGAGGTAGTGGGTGGGACGGGAATCGCTAATTTGGGTTCGACGGATCTGATCGACTCAGACGTACTTGTGCACCCAATACCTAGATCCCTAAGACTAAGTCCGGTGACAGCGTCGCCTCGCGCTCCATCAATACGTCAAGCTGCAACTACAGTAAGCTGAATCGTTCGGTGACTAGAGTGTTTTGGTACCTGCGACCTTCCACGGGACCATCCGAGTCCGTTAGAGTCTCACGGAAAGCTCGGACCGGTAAACTCACCCGCGGCATTTCCCGTAGCTATCTATGCTAAACGCCGGCCTTCGAACGCCAGCTTCTTTGGTTTAAAGTTTCTTTATATAGTACTAATCAGTCAGGTCGCTGTGCCTTGCCTTCGCCGGCCGTCATCGATTCATCTACTACCTCCTTTTTTGTCACTCCGACTGGCGAGTGGATTTATGGGACCCCTGTCCTCAGTCCTCGCCTCGCCAGGTGTGCTCATCTTCATTTTCTGCTTTTTATGGCTGTTAACTTCTCCCACTGTCTCGTTAGGTTACTGGTTCTTTCCGTCGCCCGATCCCTCCCTTTGTCTTTCTTTCTGTTGTCACTTTTAGCTTTCGACTCCTTCTGTATTATTACGGGATCCTTTTGCCGTCCTTGTCATGTATGTCTAGCCTAGGGGTTCCTCGTGCTGTCCTCGTCATGTACCTCTAGCATGGTAGCCGCACGCCGTCCCGTGCGGCTGCTAATTTCGCCCGGGTCACTGATCTCCTGACCCGTCTTTGGCTGGCTTCACGTCTAGCCATCTCGTTCTTGACCAAATACTGATTAGACAATTTCCAGACAATTCCGAGTCGAAGCCCGCACGTGACCGCATCCCACTAGCCCCGCGTGTGCGCCGTCACTGATATCGTCGCTGTCACGGCAACATTCAGCCATTTCGTTTCTTTCCCCCTTGACCAGCTGACTTGTTGCTGCCCCCTTCGAGTTTGAACCGTGGGCAGTAACGAGTCAGTCGTGATAGACCAGCACTCTACCATAGAGAAAGACCTAACGCTGGAACAAACTTCATCTCCGAATGATCGTTTCGGACCGTCACCTCGAGCCATTGATCATTGCATTCCACGAGGACCGTGACATCTAAGAATGTTAGTAAAGTGCATGTACATCGTACACACCGTGCGTAGTAGCGGCGAAACTGACCACCACTGACAGCTTCGTTATGTAGAATTATTGGAATGTGCCGACCTAGTATAAGGACTGTGAGGACCCCAGTTGAGTAGGTAAGAGACTGGGAGGATGTGTGTACCTAGTATAAGGACTGTAAGGACTGTACTAGGTGAGTCAGCGAGTGTAAGGAGTGTGTAGTGTAGCTTACCTCCAGTCGAGTAGGTAAGAGACTGGAGGAAAGACGAACGGGAGCGCGGTGCATGACGCGACGCGACGCGGTGTCCGAAAAAGGAAACATAATATGTAGTAACGTAGACTATGGTACGGGTATAACGGCGGGCTGTTCTCCAACAAGAACAGCCCAAGAATAGATCGATTAAATCAAATGAATGGTGTGTAGAATAAAACTCTTCGTGTCCCCGTCAACTTCACCTTTTCTTTGTGAACGCGAGCTTGAGGCCAGCCAGCGGCCAATTCACACTGCTCTTGCGTATCCGGAAAAAGTACATGCCAGCAAACATGATCAGAACCTATCACGCACATATGTATGTGTCAGCCTCGGTCAAGTCCACTCCGGCGCTCGGAGCGGCGAGAGAGAAGAAAAAACACACATTGAATGCCGTCACCCCCAGGATAATGCCCAGGTCCCTCCAATGATGTACGTACGACACATTGAACCTGAAATGGATATATGCATCCGTCGTCCGGAATGGACAAAACGTGCATGCAGTCGTCGCGTTCGGGTTCACGAGGTAGCCGCCTGCAAAGGCGATGTAGGGGTCCATGTAGGTGCTGCAGCTGAGCCCGGAGGGTGGTTCGATCGACACCAACTCGGCTGGTACGCAAGTGACCAGTTGGTTGCCAATCGCTGGGATAAGGGGGATACGGATCTCAGCATGTCGTTCGGGGAGGAGCGCGGAGAAGCTCACCTTGGCCCAAGAGACCCTCAATGACGTATGTAAAGGGAGAGACGTAGTACATCCATTTCCACCATCCTAGTTGGGAATACGTTTGTAGGACGCCTGCGCTGTGAAATCACCACGGCCATTAGTACAACCGAGACGTGCTAGGCGCGAGCGGCGACACGTACAAAATGAGCATGAACGAGAAAAAGACATCAAACAAGGCGAATGCAATGACAGCGTTAGAAGACATCGCCACGACAGCCTGTCCAAAGGTAGTCCAGTACAACGGGAACACGATGCAGTAAAAAAGGTATGAAAAGCCGGCACGGGAGGTGTCGAAGCCAGACGTCCAGTACCAACAGACGAATATCAGTGATGAGCCAAGAATGTTCCACGGAATTTCGATCAGCATCTCGGACACGAGGAACGCGGTCCAGGTGAACATCCTCGCAGGACGCTCTCGGACTTCATAAATGGTTCGAGTCTCGATAAACTTGGGTTGTGATTGCTGTGCTAATGGCACACTGATTGCCACCACCATAAAGACCGACTGTCCACATGAGGTCAACCGATTCGTCGCGCTCGCAGTGATAGGGAGGAGACACGCACGAAGAGTTTATCCTGGCATCCCTGCAGAGAATTCTTCACTCCAAAAAATGTAAAACCGATGATGAGCCCAGAGACAATGGATACAACGAGTTTCGCCAAGATGTATGTCGGGTTCCGCCAGTTACACACGAAACCACGGTGAGTGAGCAGCGCGACCTGCTTCATCCAAGAACTTGCAAACTCGGAATGTGTTTCGGTGTTCATGGTGGGACGAGATTGTCCATCCTGGTGGATGCGCTCAATCTCGAGATCCAGCTTCGCAGCTTCCGGGGAGTTCTTCCAGATTCGGTGCCAATCAGTTGTACACGCGACCGTGGCGCCCGCCCCAATCACATCCAACATGTATTCAGCCCTAAACGACAAGCAGTAGACTCGATCAGCAATAGACCATCGAGAATGAAAGCACCTACGGGTTTGCGTTGGGAGCACAGGGAGGGGCCCCGTTTCTTTGAAAGTAGTCGATCATCGTCATAGACCTCTCCCCAATGTCACCAAAGTAGACCGTTTGTCCACCCTTGCGTAGCAACAACACTCTATCGAACATCTGAAAGAGCTCACCCGAAGGCTGATGAATTCTATGCTCGCTCACTCATCAGAAAGAAATCAACAGCCCTCGCAAATAAACTTACGTGCAAAGAATAGCCTGGCCGTTGTCAGCGAGCTCACGGAGGAATGTCACAATAGCCCAAGCAGATTGTGAGTCGAGACCAGAGGTAGGTTCGTCGAGGAAGAGCAGCAATTTCGGCTACGTCGGGTCCCGTCAATCAGGCACAACACGGGTACGATTTCAGGTGGTTTACCTTAGCGGCGAGCTCGACACCGATGGTGGTGCGTTTCCTGTGCTCGACACTCAGAGAACCAACAATCGCATCTGCGTGGGCCTCCAAACCACACATCCTGAGGCACTTTTCAACACTAACCATGATCGCGCAGAAGGGGGCAATGAGAAGCAGGGTAAATAAAAATTGTGGAAACATACTAGGCTTCTTTCTCGGCCATCGGGACGGACGAGGGTTGCCGTAGTCTCGCAGAGAACAAAAGCGCCTCGCGGACCGTTGCCTCTGCAATGTGGATGTCCATCTGCTGAACATACCCTGTATGAGCGCGGAAGTTCGTGGGGAGCGGCCGTCCGTTGACCAAACAATCACCACGCAGAACACCGACCGAAATATGTTGAGCCAGTACGTTCAATAACACCGTCTGTCAAGGGACGCCGACAATTAGTACCGGCGAGCAGTCTGGGCTCCACATCCCTACCTTGCCTGCGCCGGTTTCTCCCATCAATGCTGTCAGCTTTCCGGGGGCGACATAGCCAGAGACATCATCGAGAAGCTTACGCATCCCTCCCAGGGTGGATACCTCGTACTCGATATTCTTCCACGAAAAGACGTCGATCGACCCAGGTTTCTCGGAATTGACAATTCTAGTGTTACTGGCATCAGCGGTGCCTGGCTCCTCTCGTTTCTCATGGAAATCATTTGAGGAACATATTTCTTCATCCGTGCCTCGATGGATGGTGATACGATCGCTCCCCTCCTTGTAGAGTGTCACTGTCGTATCCCGTGCAGTCCGCTTATTGTATTGAGTGAAAAACAGGAGGGCCCCGAGCACGCCGAACGCAAAAACCCAAAGGATTCCGAAGTTCTATATGTGTAGCATCCACCATCAGTCCACACCACGTACGCAATAACACCAAAACGATGACACACTTTCCAGAGATTGGAATATGAGTAACCAAAAGACAGTTGGGCGTAAGCATCCCCAGACACCGTCGCCACGCCGGGCTTCGATCCGATGGTGGTGCACACCTGGTTAGCAAGTGTGATGTTCTCATATCCAGGCCCGGAAGGCACAAGCGTCGTACATGTCCCCTCGAGGGTGTGAAATTCATTTACCATCAGCGACTCGAATGCATAATGAAGTGGCTGTTAAAGCATGCCATTAACACTGATGTGAATGAAGGACGCGATTGTGCACTCACATTGAGGTAGGTAATCCAACGTAATGCACCGACGATATTGCCCTTAGGGATAGCAAAGCCGGTGTACAGAATCTGGATCAGAAGCAAGAATGCGGCCACTGGAAGAGCGGTCAATTCATCCGAGGAGAAAGCTGCAATGGTTCTAAAACAGCACTTCATCACGAGTGTGTAAACAAACGTGAAGAACAGTTATGTGCTAGAAGGAATCGTGAGCCAAGGTTACATTTAATAAACGGAGAAGAGAATGACACACAAGAATTGCTCTGCCGTCTTCTGTAAGCCAACCAAGAAGTACAGAGTGACCGACATGAAAGCAACCGAAATGAAGCTGATTGGAATGTCTACGATAGTGTGGGCTAAACTGTCGATGAAGGGGTAGCACAATGCTCCCTTCTGGTGACGACGGACAACTGCGCGTTGGGAAAAAAGACCAGGAATTTCAGCCGTGCAAAGGGAGCAACAACAGAACAAAGCGCTGTCAGGAACAACATTCAGTGTGTTTACGCTCAGGGTTCACGAGATATGCTTACAAGTAGAGTAAACTACCACGCGAATAGTACATGCTTGTATTGCTGGCAGCATGCAAGTATACGGTCCCGATGAAAATGCCCTCGAAAGTAAATGATCTGTGTTGTTCGTATCAGACTAATACTCAAACAGGTAGCATGAGCAACCGCAGACCCAATTTGGATAGACTGTGTGGCCCAGTCACCCTTCAGTATTTGCCATCGTCGGCGCAACACCGCGCCGACCTGCATGGGTATCGACACTGTATACGATTGTGTACTGGGAGCATGTCGAGCGTGCTCGCTTGTCGCACTAGCATCATAGATCCTTTTGAGCTCTGGGTTGTTGACGTAAAGGCTGTAGTAAGCGTCTATCGACGACTGATTGATCCGGCCTTGAGTGGATGTTCTGAAATAGGCAGACATCTCATCTGCCGTACGGGGTATTACACCCTGGAATCCAGGACGAATCTTCCTCCCGAGGGGATCGGTTGCTGCACGAGAATGATAAGCCCACGATAACTACTGAGAAGCTATCTCGAGACGTACTCGCCACCAAGAAATCTGGGGTCGTTTGCCTGTTCTGCGGTTCATATCCCATATCTATGAAATACCGTTTTGCCTCTTTCGCAGACCCAAAATATGCCATCCTTCCCTCATACACGAGGCACACTTTATCAAAGAGGTCGAAGAGTTGCTCTCCGGCTTGATATATTGCGACGACGGTTGTGACCTTGGCAGTATCGGTCGCGGTACGAAGCGTCCGGATGAATTCGAGCGCTGTGGACGAATCCAAACCACGTGTCGAGCTAGATAACTTTAGATGGCAACTTTACGCTCAAGTGCAATAATGCGTACTTGTCCCAGCAAATGAGTTTGCCGCGTGCGGACATGACCTCTGCAATCGACACCCTCTTCTTCTCACCACCAGAAATCCCTCTCAGAGATTCATCACCAATTATCGTGTCTCTAGCGTGCTCAAGTCCAAAGATACGCATGAGTGCTTCCGTCGTATGGATAGCATGGGCTGATCTCGGCTGATTGCCGGCACGGCGACGAGGGGTCCTCATTGTAGATGCGAACTCCAACGTTTCCTCAACTGTGAGGGTCGGAAAGTGGATGTCATCCTCAGGGCAGTATATGACATCGCCACGGTACCGTCTTTTGACCTCTTCGGGTGAGAATGAGTCATAGAAAACCTCTCCCAGAACATTGTGGTAGCCGCCACGATGGTTGGCGAGTGTTTTCAGAAAAGTACTGCATCCGGAACCTGGACGGCCTAAGACGACTGTGTCAAGCTTGTCAGTAAGCTAGAAAGTGACTAGTAAATGGGATTACGCACGGAGCATCTCCCCTGGAAGCACGACACCCTCAAAACCAGAAATGATGTCGCGAACCGGAGGGTTGCGCAAGGAGTTGATGCACTTAATGATCGATCGGGGATAAAATAGCGATGCAAGATTGTGCTGAATGGCGGTACCAGCACACAACCCTACAACACGTAAATCTCTGAACATGACACCTAGCTTCCGCATCTTGTTGTCACCCTCCGCAGGCCTGTCAGATGCGAGATTGAACACGAAAATCATGATATGAGGAGAGCTAGACTCACTGTATAAACACGTCTTTGAGCAGAGATGCTGCATCTAATGCATCGTCGGAATGAGCGACTATAGACATCCTTAAAGGCAGCTTGTCTTGATGGGGGGGCTCTGAATTTCGATTCTGCGAGTCGAACTCGGATACGTGTAACTGTATCTCAGATGAGTCAGTCATGGCTCACAGTGGCAGGTGATCCAGAACTCGAGGGGGAAACGGGAGAATTGATGATGCCTACCAAGTGTTAATTCTAGGACTGAGTCTCATTATATGTAAACCGTAGGGCGCTGTTTTTCGCGAGCATCTTCTTTTACACTTACATACCTTCTGAACCGAGTTGAGCAGGTTAGACCAAACCCTAAATCAGTGCATATTGCACCACCCTCACTTCCTCGGAGTCGGCTCGCCACAATACCACTCAATTCTTCTTCACCTCGAAGGTCGTAAGTGTATTCGACTCTCCCTTGTCCTATCACCCATCGAGACTGGCCGTGTGGGTATGGGATTGGAAGCAGTGGTATAGACTTTATGGTGGGTGGTCTCCGAGGGGTCCGACTCGTACCATACTGTCACAGGCCGGCCCTATCTGGGAAAGTTATGTAACCGGGATTATGTTTGCTTTTTCTCGTTACGTGCTTTCTTAATTGCGACGTCAAAAAAAAGTGCGCTGGGGACAGAACAGGAACCTAATAACTTCCAGGCGAGTATGTATGTTCATGGTGAGTTAAGTACTTCTCCATGACTCGGATCTACACACTCGCGATGCATTTGCTCGACATTTTTGCAACTCTCTACCACTGCCACGACCAGCGGCTCAGCGAGGCGCTCGTCTCCATCTAAGATGGCCTTCTCAGACGTCGCTAGTCATTTCTCGCTTGGCTCATGGTACCACTCCACAGTGTTACATACTAGTCATCCGTAATATTAACGGGCATCTTTATCTGGTGGCATCATGACAGGCTTTATGGTTCATGGTGCCCCGGGTGGCAAGCCAACTCTCCTCCCTTAAAGTACTCGTTTGGATGCCTAAGCATCTTCGCTACTTGAATGTACAGCAACAAGGATCAACGTCTGATGTTCAACGCCGCCAACTCCAAGCCTCCAACACCCTCTGTTTTGGGTCTGATGTCGACCTAATTTATCCTTCTTGGCTTATTGCCGTCCTCTTCTAGTTCAAACTTGCATTCCCTGTTGTTCCTGCCATGTGGGCGGTGACTTCTTCCCTCGTATCAAAGCTGAGCGAGCGCTGTGATCAGACTGGCACTCTACCGTCAAGAGACTCGCTTGAATGTACACTTCATCTCTGCATGGCTGTTCTCAGAAGGCAGCTTTTCCGAGCATCCTCGGGTTATCAATCTCAGCAGACATCATGTTCAGACAGAAGCATTGGAGATTGCTGGAATGTCTGAAAGTTGCAGGAGAGTGTACTGCGTCATACATGCTAATACTATCTATACCGCCAGCAAACATGTTACATGACCAAGACCTATCACGCGCACGTCAGCCCCGGTCTAGTCTACCCTAGCTCTTAGAGTAACAAGGGAAGGGACAAAAAGATGCACGTTAAACACCATTATACCTCCGATGATCCCCAGATCCCTCCGATGGTGCCTGTATGACATGTTGAATCTGAAATGGACATATGCATCTGTCGTCCGGAAGGGACAGAATGCGCATGTGGCGGTCACATTTGAGTTTATGAGGTAGCCACATGCAAAGGCGATGTAGGGGCCCATGTAGGTGCTGCAACTCAGCCCTGAAGGTGGTTCAAATGTCACCAGCTCGTTGAGCACGCAGGTGATCAGCTGGTTGTCGATTGCTAGGACATGGAGATAATGGATCTTAGTGTGTCACCTGAGGAAAGGAATGCAATAGAGAGGTTTACATTGGCCTAGGAGATCCTCAATAACATGCATACTAAACGGAGAGACGTGATACATCCAGTTCCACCACCCTAACTGGGAATATGTCTGTAGGATGCCTGCACTGTGAACCACGACAGCTATTAGTCCAACTGAGACCAGTTAGATGAGGGCGACAACACATACAAAATGAGCATGAACGAAAGAAAGATAGCAAACAAGGTGAATGCAATAACAGCGTTAGCAGACATCGCCATGACAGCCTGTCCAAAGGTAGTCCAGTACAATGGGAACACAATGCAGTAAAAAAGTTATAAAAAGCCGGCATGAGAGGTGTCGAAGCCAGACGTCCAATACCAACAGATGAATACTAGTGATGAGGCAAGTATGTTCCACGGAATTTTGATCAGCATCTCAGACACAAGGAACATGGTTCAAGTGAACATCCTTGCAGGACGCTCTCGAACTTCATAGACAGTCCGGGTCTCGATAAACTTGGGCTGTGATTGCTGTGCTAATGGTACACTGATTGCCACTACCATAAAGACCGACTGTCCAGATGTATTAACTGATTCATCAAACTCGCAAGGTAGGGGGGAGACACGCACGAAGGGTTTGTCCCGACATCCTTGCAGAGAGTTGTTCGCTCCAAGGCATGTAAAGCCGATAATGAGCCCAGAGACAACATACATGCCTAGTTTCGCGTGGATGTATGCTGGGTTGTGCCAGCTACACACAAAGCCACAGTGAGTGAGCAATGTGAGCTGCTTCATCCAAGGACTCGCAAATTTGGAATGTGCTTCATTACTCATGATAGGATGAGACTTTCCATCTTGGTGAATATGTTCAATCTCGGGATCCAGTTTTGCGGCTTCCAGAGAAAATTTCCAGATTTGGTGCCAGTCAGTTGTACACGTTACTATGGCGCCTGCCCCAATCATGTCTAACGTGTATTCAGCCCTAATGACACACAGCAGATTCATTTAGCAGTAGAGTATCGAGAATGGAAACACCTATGGGTTTGCGTCGGGGGCACAAAGAGGAGCCCCTTTTCTCTGAAAGTAGCCTATCATCGTCATAGACCTCTCTCCAATGTCACCAAAGTAGACCATTTGTCTACCTTTGCATAGCAACAACAACCTATCAAATACCTGGAAGAGCTCACCTGATGAATTCTGAGCACACCCACTTGTCAGCAAGACTATCAAACACAACTACCATGAATAAAGCTCATATGCAGAGGATAGCCTGGCCACTGTCAGTGAGCTCACGAAGAAACGTCACAATAGCCCTGTTACGGTTTTCTTTCTCTCAGGTCACCTCCTCCTTATCTTTTTCCTTCGCATTTGGGAGAGACCGATCTCACGGGAAGTCCACATTCCATACTTAGTCATCCTGTACTCGGATGACATCTGACTGATCCCGTTACTATAGCTTCGTCTTCTCTGCCTCCATCTTTGATCATCTTTTGGACTCAGCCTCCTACATCTCTATCTCTATGTTGGGAGATGCGTTTCCCAAACTACCATCTTGATACTCAGCCTCCATCTTTTGATCTTCCGCTTACTCAGCAGTAGTTAGACACTACTTAAGGCTTCAGTTCATGTACCTAAGAACCTTAGCCAGTTCTTAACACATTCTTTGGTTTATCAACTCGCGCTCACTAAGCTCGCTACTCATTGTAGCTTGTCGCTTCGCTCCTCATTCCTTGCAGAGGGAGCCGGTCATACTCAGAGGAGTACATACTTGTCGTCCAGGAAGGACTCTACCATTGGCCAATCCAGGAAGGATCGCCCCGCCAACCAAGGGTACTCAGAGGAGTACATAGTACGTCGTCATCTCTATCCACCTAAGGACGCTGAGCCTCTTCGTGAGTGCCTCCCTTGGGCCAGCGGATAGGAGATAGACTAGTGAGCGTAACCTGATATGCCAAGACCATTACAAAAGAACTGGCTCATCCCCTCTGCTTTCTTCTCTAAGAACAGCTAGCCACCATTGATCCACAAAAGCCCTCTTGCAGAATTGCTGGCCCTTCCCGGCAAACTCGTCAGGAAGATCCTAGAGAGCAGCCCTCTCTACTCAGAGCCATCCAGCAAGCCGCACGATCCACATTTCGTGCACCCGAAGAAAGTCCCGAAAATAGTCCCACTGAGGAGGACATACCCGTCGACCAACCCGGAGAACTAGAAAGTTCCGTTGGTCCTGAAGAACTCAAAGACGACTTCAAATGCTTCATAGCCTCGTTAAAGTCCAAACCACGCGACTGGAACACCCCAACCGAAAACAACTCACGCTCCCCTTCCCCAGACATGTCCAGCAAGTCCGAACTCAAGTCCACCCTACTGGCGGACTTCTCGGGGAAAGCTGAAGATGCCATGAGATGGATCAAGGCGATGAAAGGGCACTTCGCAGTCAACACCGCGCTCTTCGCTTCTGATGAAGCAAAGATCTTCACCGTATTAAACAAGATGGGAACAGGACGTGGAGTCCAATTCTCAGACAATTGGTATGATAAGATGAATGATGCCAATCCCGCAGAAAAGACCTTCGCAAAGCTTGAAGAAGAGTTCCTGGCTGCTTTCGTCCCATTTGAGGAAAAGCAGAACACCGCCAATGCTTTAGATTTCATTAGACAGAAAGTCAACCGCGACCCCACCACCAAGATCGACAACGGATTCCAGGAGTACGTACAAGACTTCCTAGCCCTTCAAGGCAAGGCCAAGATCTCCGACGAAGGAGAAGTTTGCAGGAAGTTCCTAAGGGGGTTAAATGAGAAGCTGGGCAATTTGATTCTGATGCAGGCCACCATCCCTGATACGCTAACAAAATGGATTTCTGACGCTCAGAAGTTCCATAAGCAGCAGAATCTGATCCACTCTATCAGAGCAGGAGGGCAGTTCCCCTCTTCTGCCAGGAGAGATCCGAACGCCATGGAGATAGACGCCATCAAGATCTCCCCCGCTGAGAAGGCCAGATGCATCAGAA
>JBBPKI010000628.1:0-20082 GCA_038089155.1 Nevesoporus exiguus
GAAAAGGCAACAGGGTGCCACTTTTCTCCTTGCTTGATCAAAAGGACCACGCCGGTTGTGAAGTCCGAAGCATCAGTCTCCAGGCGAAACTCACTATTTTTGTCAGGATAAGCGAGTATTGGTGCCATGGTAAAGGCTTCTTTGAGCCGATCAAAAGCTCCTTGTTCCTGGGGTCCCCACTGCCAGGGTTGATCTTTTTTGGTGAGGTCGTTCAGGGGATGCAAGACTTGTGAAAAGTCTTGGATGAACCTTTGGTAGTAGTTGGCAAGTCCGAGGAAACTGTGGACTCCCTTGACATTCTTTGGTGTCGGCCATTCCAAAATGGCTTCTACCTTTCCTTTCTCCATTTTAATTCCTTTGGTGTTTACTACCATTCCGAGGAATTCAACTTCTTTTTGCTTAAAAAAGCATTTTTCAGGCTTTAGGAATAAGTCGTGTTCCTTAAGTCTTTTGAGAACTTCTGGGATGATTTTGTCGTGTTCTTCTTCGTCATCCGTTATTGTGAAAATCATTATGTTGTCAATGTATACTATGATGATGCCATCCATATCAGCAAAGATTTCGTTCATCATTTGCTGAAATGTGGCAGGGGCATTGCATTGTCTGAAGAACATTACTAATGGTTCGTAAGCTCCGGAATCAGAGACAAATGCCGCCTTCCATTCATCTCCTTCTTTTATCCTTATATTATTGTAACCCCATCTTAGGTCTAGCTTAGTGAAAAGCTTGGCTCCTTGGAGTTTGTCTACCAATTGACTTATAAGTGGTAAAGGATAGTTGTTTTTAACAGTCCACTTGTTTAGGTAGCGATAGTCTTGTACCAATCTTTTCTTTCCATCCTTTTTGGGTATGAAGAAGACTGGTGATGTTTGTGGAGAGCATGAGGGTCAGATATAGCCTTTCTTGGTTTGTTCTTCCACAAAGGACTTCAGCTCTTCCATTTCATCCTTACTCATGGGGAATATTTTTGCCTTTTTAGGTTGAAAGCCAGGCTTCAGCTTTATCTCATGATCCCAGGGTTTTCTGAGTGGGAGTCGTTCTGACTCTTTCTTACTGAAGATGTCCAGAAAATGATGGTATTCTCTTGGAACCATTTCTTCAAGGGTTGGTTCCTTCTTCTTGGGTACTTCAAGGTTCTTGATGAACCTGTGCATGGTTGAAGCATGCTTCAGTTCTTCTTCTTCCTCTTTCACCAAGTTTGATCCTCAGTCTGAAAGCATATAGCAGGATCGTGGACACCTTGCCATCTTCACTTCTCCTTTTGTCCAGTTGATGGTTGGGTTATGCTTTGCCAACCATGTATACCCTAAGATCATGGGGTTTTTGCCTAGATTGGTAACTTCTGCGACTAGGCATTTGCGGTGACCTTGGTAATCTAGAATTATTTCTGCTTGGTGTGTCACTGCTCCAGCAGAGTTCTTGGTTCCATCAACATTAAAGACAGGAATCTCTCTTTCCATCTTTTGTAATGGGAGTTTAACTTCTTTGGCCCATTTCTTGTCTACAAATATTCCATTTGCACCACTATCCAACAGGGCCTTGCACTGATGTTTCTTGTGCTTGGTAGTGGGATGTGCAATCGAGATATCCATAAGGATCTCGTGTTGCACCTTGGTATTTCATAAGAGGATTCATTCTGGGAAACTATCCTCATAAATATCTTTTTGTTTTTCTTTGACCAAATTAAGCCTGCATTCCTGTGCAGCAAGCTCCTTTTTGGGAGGCCCGGTCTCAGTTGTGGGTAGGTGTGCCCTATAAATAGGACTAGCTGATTCAGAGTCTGAGGAATAGCATGTAGAACTGTCTGAATCATTATTGAAGTCTTGTCCATATTGTACATAAGGAGATAGAGAGGAGAAGCTATTTTTTGTATTTAATATCGGCTTCTGAGGTCCCAGATCCCTCAGTTGCCATACCCTTTTCCTGCCTTCTTCATTTCTGTGTCATGAAGGTTGAAGAAGTATGCCTTCATTTGGTCATAGTCCATCCCTTTGATGGCTTTGGCCTCCTTCGGCTCTTCTTCCTTTTTCTCTTCTTCCTTCTTTGTCCTCTCTCTTATTCGTGGCCTTTGTTGAGGCCCTTGTGCCCTTTTTTGGCAATTGAACTTATGTCCTCCTCCAAGGAACTTGCATTCTCCACATTCCTTTTTTGAGTTTGGACAGTCTCTGGCAATGTGCCCATCTTTGTCACAGTTGTAACATTTTGAGTTCCACTGTCGCAGAGCTCCTATATCCATGGGCTGGCCTCACCCTCCATATGTTTGGGCTTGGCCTTCTTGTGGAATATTGTTTGAGGGCCTTTGCATGACCTTTTCAGTCTTCCTGAGCTTAAAGGACTCAAGCCTGGCCCCGACTTCTTTTGCTGTTTCCACATAGTCTTGGATACAGTTCTTTCTCTTGCCATCCTTGTAGATTTTTCTTGCTAAATTCTCTGAGAGGGCCTTCTCAAAGAGTCTAACTCCTTGTGGATCTGGATTCGCAGGTATTCCTCCTGTGTCATAGTAATAGCACAGCCATCGTGTGGTAAACGATTGGGCCAATTCGTCGTTCATTTGCTTGCACCATTCTAGCTTATTTTTTGCTTCGTCCTCTTCGTTTATTGATTTGAAATGGGAGATGAGTAGCTTCCCTAATGTTTCTTGAGTGGGCCAATCATCTGTCTTCATGAAGTGGCAGAGTTGTTGTCTGGCCCACTGAGATGCTCCATATTTGTCTTTTTCTCCTGCTTTCACTCCAATCCTTGTGAGGGTAGCAATTACTATTTGTTCGTCCGTAATAAAGGATTCTGGGTTTTCTTTAATATACAAAGCCATATTCATCTGCCAGGCTTCAAAGAGATCTTTATTCCCATCAAACTTTCTGGGGTCTGGTACCATTTCTACTTTCTTCGAGACCTTTACTTCCGTGGCTTCTATTCTCCTCTTTCCCTTCTCCTTTTTAAGCTCTGCGAGCTCTTCTTGTAGTGCCAGCACTTGTTCTGCCAACATTTTAACATAGTCAGCAGACATTGTCATGGGATCTGGTGTGGGAGGAGATTGGCTGATCCAGTCTGGGGATGAGGGCTGGTCTCCTAGCAGGTTGTCTGATGAGTTATTGATTTTGGAGTCAACAAAGGGGAGCGGGTCCTGGTAGGGGTACCGCAACGTGGCGTTCTTCTTCTGGAACCAGGATTACTTCCAGTTCAGGCATGGGGGAGAGAGAGGGAGTATGAAGGTTTCGAAGTTGGTTTAGTAGTCTTCGTGCTTCTTCTAAGGCTTCAATACCCTGCCTCAATTGTGGGCGATGATCTTCGTAAAGTTGAACTTGTAGCACTCGTGCTCTGAATGCTAATGCTTGGTCTTTGGAGATTCTGTGTACCTGAAGCAGAAATTCGTCAAAGGGTTCGTTGTTTCAGATGCAGTTGAGAAGGTATGGTGGAAAATCTATGTTTTCGAAGATGTTGACCAAGGGTATCGGTGTTGGGGTTCGGTATCCCTGTGTTGGCTGTCTATAATGAATCCAGCTGTCCTTGTCTTCCTGAACAGGAAGATCGGGAGTTTGCAAGTTTTCTTCTCTTTGGGACGAAGGGGTTATCGAATTCCTTTGTATCGGTGGGGGGGTCTTGTCTTCATACCAATGAAAGTACCCAAACTCGTCCAGCCACCCATCATTTGGGTCGTATTCAAAGGGGTCTCCTTCTTCTTCTCCAAAAGGTGGAGTTCTGTTGACAACTGTTTCCTCAGAGGGGAGGCAAACCTCGATCTCCTCAGACTTTGGAGCTTGGGATGGGAACATCCAAAAGTATAAAAGTTGCAAGGACCTTTGTCAACTCCAGCAACTACTCTATCGGGTCAAAAACCTTCCTGACTAGAACCTTTGAAACTTGTATGTAATCTAGTGATGTTGAGCACAGGACCACTCTTTCGACACCGACTAGATGGTATAGACTATCTTAGAAGTAAGTGGCCTCACGAGGACCTGAGCCTAGGCTCCTTCGAAAGTAAAACGTGCGGAGGTAGTGTTTAAACCAATTAAGCTCTTTTGAGAGCACCCCTTGATGGTGGCCTAAAGCTCAACCGACCTTCACCAGCATATAGCCAGGGTGTATGTAAAAGTCAAATGGAGCACAAGTGTGTGAAAAAATGAATGGTGGTAGCTAAGTTCCCTTTGCCCCTAGGGTCTGGGGTTGTCATGAACGATGGCGAGATAATGAGAAGTGTGTGAGGGAAGAGTATGCAGTCAAGTCCTAATGTTGGCATCCTATCCAGTTAAGGCTTCGGTCACACACTAGGGGCTTGCTAGAGTCAAGAGGAAGGGGAATCAACCAGGACTTGACTGAAGTCCGGTTGTCGATGTATTCAGGTTTATATACTACAGGGTACTCTAGGGCAAGCGTGTGCAGACTTACTAAGGTAATGACATCACTGTGGAGCAGAATTAGAGATAAGGGCCTAGAGCGATGGTAATTAAAGAAGTGTGTAGATAAGGGATCTAGAACGAATGTGAATGGAGTGAAAGGTATTGTCCTAGACTTGGTCAGGTGATATGTCCCATGGTCACGTGATAATGGTCATGTGACTTGATAAGATAAGATAAGGGATGAAATCATAACAGCCTCTGCACACTCTGCTATCTCTGTGTCCTCTGCTCATGATCCCTCCATGCTATCTGGATCTCCATACCCACTTCATGCGTCATCTGCTCCTATCCCTCGTCTTGCTGTCTGCCCAAAGGTACCTCTTGCCCTCTTTTTGTGCTGGGGCCCAGATCCTTTCAGAACATCTCATCATCAGTGGAGGACTCTTTTAGCCTCTATTTGGTCCTGAGCATCTCCATTTCACTCCACATGGCAATTCCTTCAGACTTCGCCTCAGTAAGCACCTTTGTTTATCCCTCTGTTGGCGCGCCCTCTCCACAGTGGCTTGACTGCCACCTCAGATTGGTCCCACGTCAAACCTCTGCTTACTGAAGGCCTCAAGGGCTCAGCTGTAAAGGGGAGGCACTGTCATATCCATGCCAAACCAGCCATCTCTACCTCCTCTGGCCCTTCTCTGACCATCTCTGGTCAACTCCGTCCCCCTCCAGGCCATCTCCATCTCCACCATGCACGGAGCTCCTTGGAGCTCTACTCCTCTGATCAGACCTGCGGCTGTGCTCGCTCCGAACTGCCTGGACATTATCCCCGTTTGTTATTCCTTTTGTTCCTTTGTCCCTCCTTTGTCCCTTAGTATTACCCTTGACATTCTGTGACCCTTAGGTTGCTTCTTACCTCCTAGAATATTTTCATGTTGTTCTCCACCTTTGTCAGATACTATTTTCATCCGGTTTAGTATCTCCTTTGCTTACTCTGCACTATTTAACTCCTGTACCTCCTGTATGTACTCCTCAGTATGAATATTGACTAAAGCACTCTCCCCTCATTTCGCAATCCCCCCATCTCCTCCCTGTTGGACTCCTGTGCCTCCAAAATATGAGGACACGGACCTGCTTGGAGGCATGACACATAAGTCCTGCACCAATGTCCTCCTGAGTACCTCTGCTCAGACTCCTATGGTCCAACTCCTATACTAACTCCTCCGATAACCCTTAGAACTCTGCAACTCCAGTCAGACTTGAGTCTGGAGAGACCGGCATTTAACACCCATTCTATAATGATTGGATTGTTCTTGGTGTGGGCTTTTCCATTGGAGTATAGCTTGCCAACATTCTGCATCTATTCTTTGTTGAGAAAACAAATAATGCACTTGAGAAATACTACTTTGCAAACTTACAGCTTCAGATACCATATAATTATGAAAACTGACAAAACTAGAATGGGACTAGTGTTCTATACCAATGTCTCCCTACAAGCTTCTTGGAATTCAGGGGTTCTAAGTGTGCAAATGGGATGAGACACCTCTCTCCCCTATGGCATGTGCTTGGGCGGAGTTCCAATTTCATAGGATGTTGGTCCCCATTTCCAGGATATCCACTGGATCATATGTGCACATGCTTCATGCTCTGCTCAGATCAAGGCTGATTATCATATGTATATCAACACTGGATTTCCCAAAACTGTGCAGGCAAAGGCTATAAAGTGCAAGCACCCACCACCAAGGCCAATGAGTCACTGGTGGGGAAGGCTTTGGCTACCACTTAACTAGGCTTGCTGGAGACAAGAGGAAGATTGTAAGGGAATCAACCAGGACTTGACTGAAGTCTATAATGCAAAGGTGCACTCCTTGTGCGACAAGTCATTCCAAGGCTACACTTCCTCACTTATCTACCAAGGGGAGGCACTCACAGAGAGGCTCAACATCCATTGGAGTGGTAAGACTCTTGGAAGAGTGAGAGAGAGATCAAGCGGAATGGAGCAAGTAGTGCATGTTGTATTGTGTAGAACTAGCTAAGGGATATGGTACAAGAGGTGCAGCTATTTAAGGAAGTACTACTTGCACACAGACCAAGTGGCTAAGTAATTGTCTGTGCTATGGCTATGTGTGATTGATGGAAATGTGCTGCCTAAGAGAGAGATGGCAGTGGTGGAGACAATAGTCCACAGTGGGGAGCACAGTTACAACAAAGGAATGAGGCAAATATCATCAGAATACAGGAAAAAAAAATAGGGAATGAATACTTCATATGTGATTGGTCCCTCCCTAAGGCAAAGAAGAAACAAAAGGAGGAGGTGACCTGAGAAATAAAACCATAACATTACCCCCTTTGTAGAATCAAGGCCCTGCCTTGACACTTCTAGTCACGGTCAGGCCCCTCTGGATCTCCCTTATTGACCTCATAGTCATCAGCAACAAGCTGGAGGTTGATGTCACATACATATGCATCATGTCCCATTGTTATGGGGCACGTCCTTCTGGACTGCGAACGATGAAGATTCTTTGTGAGGAGGCACTCATGAAGAGGCGCAACATCTCACAATGAACTTTTAGAAAGTGAAGGCAAAGTGGAACTGTTGAGGCGACAGTTCAGGCAGGAACAAGTCCAGAGAAGAGGTGGATTGCGCAGGTCTAACTTGGGTTTTACAGGTGAAGCAGCTAGCTACTTATAGTCCAAGAGGATGCGCACGGACCAAGAGTTAGGGTAGGCATAGAAGGAAATAGAAGGCAATGGAATGAAGAAGAACAGGAGAGAACTACTGCGGATGGCTTTGTGGATCACGACAGCGTGTGAGAGAACGCTGTTAGGAGGTATTGTCCATACTGAGAAGGTTACAAGAAATGAAGCAAATAGGAGAACTCGGATTCAAAGAGGATCAAGAAGTAGATGTATTTCCCGTGAGGAAATGGGTAGCGAAAGGGAATGCAAACGGTAAGGAGGAAAACTTGCGGTATAATGCATAGAATCGTAACACCCATCTCCCCACAAGTCAAGCACTGGAAGAGGGGGCAGTAAGAGGTCCCATGGCCCCAATTTTGACAATTATTGCATTGAAGAGTGAGGCATTGGCTACTATTGTGCCCTGGAGCCCAAGCCTTGCACTTGGGGCAACAGTATCTGGGGCAGTCCTTGCAAAAGTGGCCAGTGGAATGGCACTGAAAACAACAGGCTGTGGCGAGGTTCTCCAGAAGGATGGTAGGATGAGGCAGAGAGGGGAGTACTTGCTCGGGATAGAGAGACATTCACTGGCAGGTGGGATGGCTGAAGCTTGGGATACTAGGATGGGTGCAGGGGGGGAAGATTCGTATCAAGGTGGGGACGGAGTTGGAGTTCTAGTGCAAGGAGGGGGAGTTGCGAGACATTCAGCGAGGGGTTGAGGAGTGGTGAGGATGAGATCTGTTTCTTCATAATGATGAACCTGGGTGGCAGTCATAGAAGAATAGATAGGGAGGAATACAGGCCAGATTTCCTCAGGAGTTAAGAACATAATGGCTCTGTTGAAGTCTGCGGCAAGGAGGGTGTCTAGCAGGTTGACTCTCATTCTAGAGAGTCCCAGACAGAATCCCTGAACATGGGGCTCCATGGTTTTGAGGGTTACAGGAAAGTGGGGAAGATAAATGGTGATGGTATTTAGGACGGAAGAAAGGGCAATCAGCGAAGTGAAAAGAGGAGTAGATCATACAAGAGGGGTTCCTTCGATGAGGGTCACCAGCTGGGGTGGTAACAGAATGGCTAAGTATAGACATTGTCAGTGAAGAATGGGGAGGTGGGCTGTGCAGACATGGCATTCCAAGGTAGTATGGATGGCTTGTTCCAGAGACATGGTTTGTTTAAGTGAGAGGGGGTGGCTGGTGGTGGAGGTCTTTGCAGAGGCAAGAGAAGAGGAAGGCGGATGGGGTGAGGGCAGCAAAGGTGGTGAGGAAATATATAGAGAGGAGCAGGCAGAGGAAAGTCTGATCAGACATCAACCATCAGTGGCAGTCCGGCAGAGTTTCTTATACTCGTCAAGTATTTCCTGTGCATGGAAGAGATTGTTTTCTGGCTCCCAGGTATTTTCTGATGACAGGTAACCAACCCATTTGATCAAATACTGCCTTCTGGTTCCTGTTCCTCAATGGGCGAGAATAGCCTCCACTTCATATTGTTCTTCTTTGTTGAGAAGATCAGAGGGAGGTTGGAGGAAGTTGGGGCTGTGTTCAGAGGTAGTTCAGTAAGGAGAAAGGAGGGAGGCATGGAAGACATCATGTATCTTCCAAGTGGAAGGGAGTTTGAGTTGGTAGGCTACAGAAGAGAGGACCTGGGTGATTTTGAAGGATCCCTCTCATTTAGGTGCGAGTTTTTGGGTAGGGTATGTGAAGTGGAGGTTGGTGGCTTCCAGCCATACCTTATCTCCGACTTTCCAGGGTTGGAATCAGGAGGCTATGCACTCCTTTATGAATTGTTGGGTCTTTTGATGTGTGGCTAGTGCCTCATCACATCCCTTAGTGATTAGGGAGAGGTAGGTTTCTAGGGCTGGAAGGTCTTTCCTAATGGGGGATATGCGTGGGGTTGGTAGCCCATCATTAGGTAAAATGGAGTCTGTTTAGTGGAGGAGTGGGTGGCTGAGTTGTGTGAGAACTCAGTGGTGGGTAGGAGTGCAGCCCAATCACTGGGTCTTCCTTGGCAGAAAATATGGAGGTAGGTTTCTAGTTCCTGGTGGACTTGTTCCATTTCCCCATCAGTTTGCAGATGGTATGCAGAGGACAGTTTCAAGTTGTATTTCAGAAGGCATGCTAGTTCATGGGCAAAGGCTGAGGCAAATTGTGGGCCTCTGTCAGAGATGCAGGTGTCATGTAGGCCAAATCTGGGAAATATGGAGGAAAAGAATAGCTTGGCAATGCCCTCAGCATCAATACTTTTAGAACAAAGGATGAAAATTACCCCCTTCATAAGCCCATGGTCGACCATGGCCAAAATGGCATCAAAGGAATCCACCTTTTGGAGGCGAGAGATGAGGTCAATTGAGATCTGCTAAAACAGGCAGGTGGCAACAGAGGGGAGTGGGGATAGTGGGGGAACTGAGGGGTGGGTATTAACCTTACTCACCTGACAAGTGGCACAGCCAAGGACGAATCTTTGGATAAAGGTGCCCATCCTAGGCCACCAATAATCCTGTGCTATGCACTGCTGGGTTTGGAAAATCCCTTCATGGCCCCTGGAGGGAGAGGCATGGAGGGAGGAAACAAGGTTGTGCTGTGCAGGTTCTGGGACATAGAGTCTTTAGTTGAAGTAAAGAAGGTCATCATGCATGGCCCAGTCAGAGAGGGCAGAGCAGGAGAAGAGGGGAATGTTATCAGCGAAAGCAGCCTCAGCACACAGCACCAAAGGGTCAGAGGGGGAAGCATCTTCAATGGCTTTGACCAAGGAGAGGTCTAAGGTGCACAGCTCTTCCTCTTCCTCTGGGAGGTACTCACAGAGAGACACATCAACCGGAGGGGGAATGATGGCCTGTAGTTTGTTGTCAGTGGAGGTGTCTACTTCATCTTTATGGGAAAGAGCATTGGCAGGACCAATCTTGGTCCCTGGTGTGATGTGCCAGCCAATGTGGTAATGTTGAAGGAAGACACTCCAATGGGCTTGCTGTCAAGAGAGGTTTTGGGGGGTTCGCATGTAGGCAAGATTCTTGTGGTCGGTCAAGATGGTGAGAGGGTGTAGGGTGCCTCTGAGGTATTGTCACTATTTGTCAAGGGCATTGATGATGGCCAAGAGTTCCCTGTCATATATGTTGTAGTTTCATTCAGCTGGGGTGAGGGTGTGAGAGTAGTACATGGTAGGGTGGAGGTTGCCATTCCCATCTTTTTGCATCAACACTGCTCCTAGAGCAGTCAGTGATGCATCATTCATGAGGGTGAAGGGCTTAGTGACATCAAGAAGGAGCAGTACAGGGGCTGTCATGAAAACTTGTTGGAGGGAGCGAAAGGCTTTCTCTTGGTTAGGCCCCCAGACCCAGGGTTGTTTGACTTTGGTAAGAAGATGGAGGGGAGTGGCGATTTGGGAGAAGTAAGGGATAAACTTCCTGTAGAAGTTACAGAAGCTGATGAAGGAGCAAACAGCTTTTACTGAGGAGGGTGGGTTCCAGTTGACAATGGCAGACAACTTGGAGGGGTCCATTTTGACAACCCCGGCCCCAATGACCATGCCAAAGTATTCAACCTCGGATGCATCAAAGGTGCATTTGGATAGCTTCAGAGAGAGGTGGAGCTCCTAGAGATGGGCAAGGACCTTCTTGGTTTATTTGTGGTGGGTTGCTAGACCAGCAGAGTGGATCAGGATGTCATCCATGTAGATGACAACCCATCCTTCAGCTATATAATCTCAGAATGAGAAGTTCATGAAACTTTGGAAGGTCGTGGGGGAGTTACAAAGTCCAAAAAAATTACTGTTGGTTTGAAGAGCCCCATTGGGATGACAAATGCTGCCTTCCAGCGATCTTCTAGTCTGATAAGAATATTATTATATTCCCATTGTACATTGAACTTGGTGAAGACAGTCAAATCCTTCATTTTGTCTAGAAGGTCAGAGATCAGTGGGAGGGGGTATACATTCTTTACTGTATGCTCGTTCAAGTATTTGTAATCTTGACAAGGGCAAAGTGATCCATCCTTCTTTGGGACAAAAAAGAAGGGGAATGCTTGAGGCAACTTTGATGGGGTGATCCATCCAGTTCAAAGGTGTTCTTCTACAAAGGCGTGGTAGGCCTCTTGTTCCTGTGGATTTAGTGGGTATACTTTTGCTACCTTGGGTACAAAAGTTTCTTTTAGCTTGATGGTATGGTCAAAGGAGTGGGTTGGTGGGAGCAAGTCGTGGATTTTCTCAGTGAAGATGTCTTGATACTCTTTGAATTTGGTAGGAAGGGAGATGGAATCTTTCATTGTTTCTGCTGCAATCCGGGTAGAGAGGGTGGTTTTGCAGATATATTCCCCATTCATCCATTGCTTTCGTTTGCTGAGTCATCAAGATATTTTCTCATCCTGGTTAAGTCCTAGCCAGCACAGAAGGTATCTGTGGGGGACAGGGTCAATCAGAACATGGGAGGGTCAGGGAATATCTGGGAGGAGGACAGTCCCATTCTTCCAATTGATTCTGGGGTTCTTTTGGCAAAGCCATGTCATTCCCAGGATTATTTGAGAGTGTCTGCATCCTATGATCATTAGGTGTAGCTCTTCATTTTGTCCATCAAAGGATAAAGAGATCCTGGTCTTTGAGGTTATCCTTCCTTGGATATTCTCAGTTCTGTTGACATTGTATGCTTTGATGTGGCTGATTTTTCTGATTGGTGCAGTTAACCTTTTTACCAAGGTTGGGTTGATAAAGTTTCCAGTGGCTCCACAGTTGTCATATCTGTGCCAAACCAGCCATCTCTGCCTCCTCCAGCCCCTTCTCCAACCATCTCCGGTCTTCTCTGTCCCCCTCCATTCCACCTCTGTCTCCACCATGCATGGAGCTCCTCCAATCAGACATGCAGCTGTGCTCGCTCAGAATTGCCTGGACCTTCTCTCCGTTTGTTCTTCCTTTTGTTCTTTTGTCCCTCCTTTGTCCCTACTTCGCTTACTATCTCCTAGAATATTTTCATATATTCGCCATCTCAGTAAGATAGTATTTTCATCCCATTTTGTACCCCCTCTTGTCCCTCCATTTGTATTTAAGTCCTGTACCTCCTGTATGTACTCCTCAGTACGAATATCGACTAAATCACCTCTCCTCTCATTTCGTGATCCCCCCATCTCCTCCCTGTCAGACTCCTGTGCCTCTGAAATATGAGGACATGGACCTGCTTAGAGGCACGACACATAAGTCCTGCACCAATGTCCTCCTGAGTACCTCCACTCCGACTCCTCCACTCAGACCTCTGGTCCATCTCCTATGCTAACTCTGATAACCCCTAGAACTCCACAACTCCAGTCAGACTTGAGTCCAGAGAGATCAGCATTTAACAGTATATTCATACTCACATTTAAGCAGGTCTCCATTCTTTTCTTATGACCCCTTACTTCTGTTTTGTACTCTGACCCTCCATTAGGATCTATGCATGGGCTGGGATTCATTCTGAACTCAACCATGCCCTATGGAGTTATTTCATGACCTTACCTCTGACTGACTCTGCCCCTTTGGCGAGTCTCCTTCAGGCTACCCCTTGTGGTATCTCCAAACTCCGTTCTACCCCACCTTTTAGTGGCACTTTTTACCTCCGTTTCTTTTTTGCCCTCTTGGGCATCCTTTGTTTCTTACCTTTCGAGGCTCCGTCTTGACTCCGCCTCTTCAGGCGACCTTTCTTCTCCATTCTTTCATATCCATTTTCATGAACTCCGTTTCTCTGAACCTCCAATTCACCTCCAGTGTTTTGGAGGCCCTTCCTTCTCCTCTTCTTCAACTGGTGCTGTCCTTGGATGGTTTCCAGTCACCTCCTATTTTCTCCATACCTCCAATTGACTCTGCCTTTCGGTGAGTTACCCTTTTCCTCTGTTGTAGACTTTTTCTTTCTCCTGCCTCTGGCAAATCACCTCCAACATTTTCATCACCTCCTTGGATTTCTAACTTTTGTTGGTTTTAGGACAGCTAGCTCGCCATGAGACTCCATTGAGTAATTGGCAATGAGCAGCACTTCGTTTGCAATCCATATAAGATAAGAAATGCCAAGCCCTCCACTACTCTGGGCTTCCGGGGCCTCTGCCTTTGTGCTCCACCCCACTGCCTTTGGACAGCACTCCAGATTTGCCATGGCATCTTGGACTTACTGCAGTCCAGTCCACAGTCGACCTCCAGTCGCTTACTGGGGGAAGGTGGGACACCTTGATAGGAAAGTCACCCTGCAACATCCAACTACACCCCTGACCCTCAACATCTGCCTCTGACCTTTTCGCACCTAAGGACTGCAAAGTCCGAAGGTCCTCTGCTTCTCCGACACCAACTTCAGTACCTCCGGAAGTAATGGTGATGGACCACCTTGGTCCCCTTCTTTTCTGTTCTCTCCTTGTCTTCCTTAGATTTACCCTCTATTTTTCTCCTTTTTCACTTTTCTGTACTCAAGGACCTCATGTCTGAAGGTAACTCCAGCCTTGCTCCAGCCGACTCCACTCAGTCCAGACAGCCCCTTACTTTTCTCTTGTTTCCTCTGTACTGTACCTCTGGACCTGGGACTGTGTCGCCCTTATCCAGACTCCATTTGAGAGCACTCCCTGACACATCCTTTCCTTTTCCTCACATCCTCTCTTATGATCTTACCATTTCCCCTTCTGGGTCCATCTCCAAACCATCCTCTCAACTCCAGTTATGTCCAGTTGACTCTGGTTCTCCAGAGCCCTTCCCTCCATTTTTCCATTTCTTCTTTGATATATTCCACTTTGTCTTCTTTTTTGGACTATTCCCTTCCACTCTGGTGACTTTTGGTCCATTCCGGGCCATTCCGCCATCATACTCTATTCTTTTGTCTTTCTGCTCATCTGTTTCTTCCTCCCTAGTGCATCATTGACAATCCCTGTCAACTCTGACAACCTCCAGTCCACTCTGGACCATCCATTCTTCTTCTCTCTTCAGGCAATCCACCTCTGTGGCCTTCATGCCAACCTCTTTGGGTTCACTGACATTTGTTTAGTATTGACTTGCATGCTCACCCTGTAATGATCCGTTGATCACTGGATTTAAGAACCTGCATTTAGTCTAATGTACTCTTACAGATTGAATGCCAAACCCCTGTGCTCCGGGACTCCGTCTGGAAAACTAATCCTGGGAGTTGCACCTTGGATTCACCAAAGAACTCTGACCTCTCTAGGCCCAGTTTTGCGGACTTCCAGCTGGCCTTGTCCAGTATTCTCTCCCCGCTTTAAGGACTGACCTGTGATCATATTTTAGCTTTTCACCATCATTGGCACCTTGCCTTTCCGATTCCTCCAACTTCATCTATGCTTTTGGACCTTCGTGGTCCAGCCCTGTGGACCTGTTGTGGACCCCTCCAGACTTTCCCCTGCACTATAGGACTGACCCAAGACCACCACTAGCCTTTCTGCCATTCAGGGCATTTTGACATCTTATCCTTCTGTTCTCCGTTTTACTCCAAACTTTGTTTTACTTGTTCTTCCAGTTCCTCTGCACTTTGCTATCTTTGTGTTGCTCCATTCCACTTCCAAGATGCTGTATTCAACTCCGTCACCTCGGATTTCACCTCCTATACGTTCTGTACAACTCCGTTATCTTCATTACAACCTCCAATGTTCTTCGTTTTTGCTCCATCTCATTCACCCTTCATTCCAGAACAATTTTATTAGACCAAAAGACTAATTACTACTTTGTATTACTCTTCTCCTCGTCCCCCCTCTGTTTCATTTTCTCCATCTCCCTCCTCTGTTTTCTCATCATCCATTTCCTTTTCTTCTTCTTCCTCTGCCTCCATTTCCTCTGACTCCAGCTCGACCTGTGCCCCTGCCTCCACCAACTCTGGCGCTGCCTGGCAGCCCCTCTCCTCGACGCAGACACCTCTGCTCCCCAGCACCATGACCACCCTTTCCAGGGACTCTGCAATGCGGAGAAGCACTGGAAAAAGGGGGTCACCCCTGCTGGACCTCTCCGCCCTCCCACTTGCTCCCCTTGATGGTCCTGCCACTGGGATCTTGATGATGGGCCACACCCTCTTCTTGCACTCCCCTCTGCATGGCAACCCTTCCTCCGCACCGTGCTTGCACACCGCATGTGCCCTGGCACACTGGCGGCACGACATGCCCTTCAAGCCTGTCTCTGGTCCCTTGCACTCTAGCCCACATGCAATGCACCTTCCGCATGCTGTGGCCTCCTCTGTCATCCTCCACCTCTTCTCCTTCTTCCTCCCTTGCTCCTCCTCCTCTGATTCATCAATTTCGATGAACTCCTGTACAATTGTCAGTACATCCTCCTCCTTGTTTTTATTACTCACTGGGCTATCAATTCTGGGCTGCGCCCTGCCCTTCCCTTTTTCTCTCTCCTTCTCTGCCTCTTGTTCCCTCCTCCGATGCTCCAGCTCAGCCTTACCTCTCCTCCACAGTGGCAGCACACACCCACACTGCCTCCTCCTTCTCCCTTCTCTCCCATTCTTCGTGTTTGTGTCACTTGTGCTTCTCCGCCTTGCGTCACACTTCTTGTGCTCATCAAGCTCTTTCAGGCACACTTGTACTGCCTCAAATTTGGCCTCATCGACAGGTGAGGAACTTTGAGAGTGGTTGGCCATTGTGGAAGAAGTTTGAGTTGGTCGAATCAACTCTCTTGTACTCCATGGTAAAACATTCGGACTCTGCTTGGTAAGCGATGGACCATTCTGTCCATTCTTTCCACCTCCGATTGGCCTTTCCACAGGGGCCTACCAGCCCTGCTTGGATTGGCTCCGACCTCTCTCCCACACTTACTAGGGCCTCGGGGGCTCAGCCCTAAAGGGGAGGCACCGTCACCAGCATGACAACTACCCCTCTGGCCTGCCCTCCACCACCTTTGCAGCCACCTCCGATACTTCTACCTCCGGAACTCCTCCACTCCGTTCAGACCATTTCGGACCATTCTCAGACACCTTGGTGCACCTCCACTCTTCCTCCGCCACCATAGGCACTTTCTGCCTGGGTGCTTACCTTCGATTTCGTCCCCCTCTTTTATGTCTATTCTCTCTGTTATTCATCTGTTTATCAAATCTGTATCATCTGACTTGCCTCTGTTCCTTGTACCATTCCAGTACCCCTCCCCTTTTCCTATTCCCTTCCGTTCACCTCTGGTACCTTATGGTACATCTCTGATTACACTTCCTCTTCTCTGGTGCCTTTTGGTACACCTCCGGCCCCCTCTGGGGTTTTCTATGCCTGTTTCTGGGTATTCCCTTCATTTCCTTTGTTCTTTGCCTCCGTTTTGAATATTGTACTACTTACCTCATCTATTCATCACTTCTTCCCTCTGCATCTGTTTCCTTTCCTCTCTGAAGCCTCCAGTATGCTTGCCATACACCTCCACTCACTCCGGTACCCTTGTGGTACATTTCTGCCCCCATTCGTCAACTCCAGAGCTTTCCATTCTCTTCACTCTGTTTTTTGTCTCCTCTCCTCTGTTGTCTCTGTACATTTCTTATCCTTTCTCCATCTGCCAGTTTTTGGTATTGTACTACTTACACCTCAATCTTCCTTCACCTCCAGCCTCCTCCAAGGCACTTCAGACTTCCTCCACTTTCCCCTTTGCTTTTAGATCCTCTGTTCCTCTTTCTCTGTCTCTTTCTCTCTCCTATTGCCCTCTTTCTGTGCATGCTATTTGCACCTTCTCTTCTGCCCCTCTTGTTTCCTATTTTCTGCTCTCTATTTTGTATTTCACCCTCCACTTTCACTCTGGTCCTCCTTCGGAGTCCTCCATTCATTCTCCAGACCATTTACATCGTTTGTTCATTTCTGTTTTCAACCTCTGTAGTTATCTCCAGTCCTATCTCTGGGACTCTTTGTTTCCCCTTCTTCTGTTCTTTTTGTCTTCTCTTCTTCTCTCCAGCATTCCAGCACCCCCTCCACACTCCTCTGCCACTGCCTCTGCACACTTTGCTACCTCCAGCACCTCTGCTCATGCTCTCCCGTGCTCTCTGCATTCCTGCCCCTGTCTCACATATTATCTGCTCCTGTCTTTGTTTTGGTGTGTACTCAAAGGCACCTCTTAACCTCCCTTGGGCTCGGGCTTGGATCCTCTCAGAGTGCCTTATCATTGGTGTTAGAGATTTTTGCCTCCATTAGGTCCCGATCACATCTGTCCTTACTCTGCATGGCAATTCCTTCAGACTCTGCCTCAGTAAGCACCTCCGTCTATCCCTCTATTGGCATGTCCTCTCCACAGTGGCTTGACTGCCACCTTGGATTGGCTCCATGTCAAACCCCCGCTTACTGAAGGCCTCGAGGGCTTGGCCATAAAGGGGAGCCACTGTCATATCCATGCCAAACCAGCCATCTCCACCTCCTCCAGCCCCTTCTCTGACCATCTCCAGTCTCCTCCGTCCCCCTTCATTCCACCTCCATCCCCACCACACATGGAGCTCCTCAGAGCTCCACTCCTTTGATCAGACATGCAGCTGTGCTTGCTCAGAATCACCCGGACCTTATCTCCATTTGTTCTTCCTTTGTTCTTTCGTCCCTCCTTCATCCCTACTTTGCTTACTATCTCCTAAAATATTTTCATATGTTCACCATCTTAGTAAGATAGTATTTTCATCCTGTTTTGTACCCCCTCTTGTCCCTCCATTTGTATTTAAGTCCTGTACCTCCTGTATGTACTCCTCAGTATGAATATTGACTAAATCACCTCACCTCTCATTTCGTGATCCCCCCATCTCCTCCCTATCAGACTCCTGTGCCTCTGAAATACAAGGACACAGACCTGCTTAGAGGTGTGACACATAAGTCCTGCACCAATGTCCTCCTGAGTACCTCTGCTCCGACTCCTCTGCTTGGACCTCCGGTCCATCTCCTATGCTAACTCCTCTGATAACCCCTAGAACTCCGCAACACCAGTCTGACGTGAGTCCGGAGAGATCGGCATTTAACAACAGTCCACTAATGCTGTGGTTTCAATGCTTTGTGCTCCATGAGAGAGGGTGATTGGAACTCTGATTGCTCATTCTACAGTAGAGTTTAATAGTACAGGAGCAATGATGTGGAAGGAGGATGTTGAGGTGACCTTCCACTTTAAAAATCCTTCTGAGCATCTTTCTTTTTGACCTCAGGTTCTTCTTCATAGCACATTTTCAGGACTGCAAGGACCTCCTCTGGTTTCTGCCCTTTTTCCTGAAGGGAGCATATATACTGCTCAAGGGGGGAAGGTGGTGGTGGGATGGGAGCGGTTTCAACCATGGAGATCTGTTGGTTGCAAGGGGGATGTGAGGCCATTCTGTTGCTGTTCCTAGGGTGATTGTGAGTAGAACAGCCCTTTTGTTTGCAGATGAAACACAGCCCTTCTCTGATGCATTTGGCCTTCTTGACTGGAGTCAGCCTCAGTGCATTAATCTCCATGGCATTGGGGTCCCTAGAAGATGATGGGAACCATCCACCTGCTCTGAGGGACTGGATATGTTGGCAACCTCTACCACTCAAGGCTTTGGTCACCACTAATCAGGCTTGCTAGAGGATCAAGAGGATGATAGAGGGAATCAACCAGGACTTGACTGAAGTCCAGTCATTGATTATATTGGTCTTATATACATACAAAGTGCTTTAGGGTAGATGTGAGAATACTTACTACATCATTGTGGAGTGGGAAAGAGATAAGGGTCTAGACTGACAGTAATTAAGGAAGCATGTAGATAAGGAGGTCTAGAATAAGTGTGACTGAAGTGAAGGGTAATGACCTAGACTTGGTCAGGTGACATGTCCCACAGTCATGTGATAGTGGTCATGTGACTTGATAAGATTAGATAAGATGAGAAATCATAACATTACCCCCCTCCTATAAATCGCATTCCAGGCGATTAAAGGGAATCTGGGAGGGTTCTGTCACGTTGATGTAAGACAAGAAGAGTGAGTCGAAGTCTGTTTGGACCATTCTGAGCTTCCAGGGTGCTGCTGGGTTAGATAAGTAAAAGTCCTTTATTGCCTCTTTGGCATTTGTGAGGTGGCTCTGAGGTTCCCACGTTCGGTCTTCCTCATCATAGCCCTTCTAGTGTACCAAGAACTCCAAAGATCATCCTTTGAGGTGTGAGTTGACTATGTAGTCTACCTCAAACTCTGGTAGTCCTTCTTGTGTGCCCACAATGGGTCCTGGGGCAACAACAGGTTGATTTTCAAGGCATTCCTTATAAGGTTTGACCCTTGAAACGTTTATGGTGGGGTGGATTCGCAGGGTAGAAGGGAGTTTGAGTGTAACAGCATTAGGACCTTCAAATAAAAGGATTTCATAGGGGCCAATCCATTGCTCTGTGAGCTTCTTTGAGGCCCGATTGAGTTTAATGTTCTCTGTTGATAGCCAGACTTTGTCTCTGACTACCATATCAGGAACCTTGGTGCAGTGCTTGTCTGCTTGCTTTTTCATAGATTGTTGAGCTTTTTTGAGAGAATCTCTAGCTTGCTCAAGCGTCTTTGAAAAGTCCAGTGTGAAAGTCGAGGACAATTCATTCTTAGTAATAATGAGTTCAACACCCATTCTTGGTTCGTAAGTGTTTGTTACTTTGAACAGGGATTTCTTTGTGGTGGAATGCTGGCAATTGTTGTACGAAAATTGTGCCAGGGGTAACCATTCTGCCCATTTGTTTTGTTTCTCAGCAGTAAACAGTCTGAGATACTGCTGAAGATTCCTATTGACTCTTTCTGTCTGTCCATCTGTTTGAGGATGGAATGCTGTGGACATATTGAGGTCTATTTTGAGCATCTTGCCCAAATCCTTCATTACTTGGGAAGCGAATTGTGGTCCTCGATCTGAGATTATGGACCTTGGGAGACAGTGGTGCTTCCATACGTGGTCTCTATATAGCTTGGCTATACCCAAGGCTGTTATCATTTTGTTGGTGGAAATAAATTCCACCTCTTTGGAAAATCGGTCTACCACAATGAGTACAGAGTTGTAGGTGTTGGAAAGGGGAAGGTCGGTGATAAAGTCTATGGATATATCTTTCCATGGACCTTTGGGAATGGGATTTGGTATTAATTCTCCTTTGGGTGCCTTATTTTCTGGCTTCCTGCATGCACATCTGTTGCATCTTGAATAGTAATCTTTAACTTGGGCTCAA
>JBBPKI010000629.1:0-20060 GCA_038089155.1 Nevesoporus exiguus
CTTTCGTACTTACATTAGGTTACCATATTTGGACGACAGCGTCCATTGACTCGCGCCTCCGCCTGTCACGCTTTCTCCAGTCTCGTACAACGTCGACTGGAGGTAAGCATCTACTGTACACTATACAATAGTCACTTACTCATGTACTATAGTCCTTACAGACTCGTGTTACAGATCGACGTCCCTTTAATGCGGGGAACGACGGTATATTGTGACCTTGGTCACAGTAACGACAAAACAAGGCTAGCCTTGAAGTCGTCATGGCAAGGTTTGAAAGCGGTAGAGAACCACGTCGTGGTGGTGAAAAGACTAGAAAACAATAACGTGGTCGTGCCGCTCGAGTAGGTTATATCATTTTGTATAGGATGTGCTCCGCTATCATGTTTTCCAGGACATTCCGCGGTGAAAAAATGGGCAGATGTGCACGACCCTTGATGCAATCAGGGAATTTCTCGGCGAACAGATCGATCTTCCGCCGGTTGAAAACAGGGTCCTCACAATTTCTGTCTCCGAGCTGAAGAGACTGGTGAAATATTTCTGGGGTACGCATGATTTTGTGCCGGGAGTACGCGGGGCACTGTTGGGTGCGTCTCTTTTGCATACATCTCATCGAGCGCGTTTTGATCCAAATTCATGAAACAATTGATTTCTTACGAGTATCAGGATCCAGCACCGGGACATCAACGAAAACAATATTATTCTGGGCGTTTATCCTTGGGAAGAGAGGATATTTGATCGATATCGACACGGCTATTCTGCAGGCTGCGGAGGAACCCACGGAGGCTCCATCAACTCAACCTACCAACCAACATCTTCGGCCCACCGAGTGGAGTACTACACCATCGCAGCAGCCCGGTGAGATAAAGCATATCGGAGCGCCCCGAACGGTGGATATATTATAGCCCCTATACGGTCACCCATGCCATTGCAAGGGTACTTTCCCGTACACTTCGTTCAACGTGTTAATGGGCGAGAGGCACACGCATTTCGATGATGTACAATCGTTTCTCTATGTGCTCTTATTGTTCTTTTTCTCCTATGCGGGCCCTCTTTCCAAAGAGGAGCTTCAGGATTCCCACGAAAAGGGATTTGTTCAACCCATTGTGTCCATCCAGCTACCGCGTATAAGGCGTTGGCCTCTGGAGTTTAGGAGTTGGGTGATTGGAGGGGCACGGGCTATAGGCCGATCAAAGGGTTTCCTTATCTGGAGCCCCAACACTTTGAAGTACTTAGAAGAGAGCGCTGAAATCGCAAATTGCCTCAGGAACAACTGGCCGGAAGACTTGCAAATCCCTATCCGCTCTTTGTTACAGGATGCTTTCAGTGTTCCGAGACAGTACGCGGGCGACTCCGGAAGGACGAACCGAGGTCTCACATACCCAACTCATCAACATATTGGATGGATGGTTGATAAAATATTCTGAGCTCGAACGCAAATACTCGAATTGCCCGGATTTCAAGGATCCTAGGTTAGTCTGGATTTACCTGCTATATTTTGCTCACCGGACTGTTTTTCGTGTTCCATAGGAACCTCAAGGAGTAGAATTCGTGATACAACATATCATTCTTGCTGGATGTAGGAGAGCTATCCACTTGAATGAATTGCATTGAATCAGACCATTTTTTGATCGTTTGCTGTTTCAAAATCGTTCCCTCGTGGCTTCTCAGGATCTACTAGAGGTGCTTCGTTGTTTCCGGCTGGTTTACCACGTTTCAGAACAACGACTAACTCACACCGCAACTCATAATCTCTCAGCTCCTGAACTGGACATCAGCTTGCCAAGACTGCTCTACAGCGGCCGTCGCTCCAAGTTCGTATTGTAATGCCGGAATGGTTGGTTTACCGTTCTACAGCTTGCCATGAAGTTGTGTCGCCGTGAAGATTCCCTGGAAGAGCTCCACGCTGTTGTAAACCTCGAGTGTGTATGTGATTCCACGTCGTAACGTTGAGCCGTCGGACTGTCGATTTGTGTCTCCATAAATTTTCCTTTTATGCAGTACGGTCTGCTGTTGGGTTGGAAATCGAACAGGACGAGTCACTCGGAGGCCATCGGCACGATGATTTGTGGGCTCCTTCCACATGCCACCTTTATTGTGTATCCATTTCAAATGGTGGCTCTAAACAGCGGCCCGTGTCCACGCGTCCACACGATATTATGCTACTTCATGAGCCCAAAGCATAAAGCGCTCTGGTTCCATTCAGAACACCTCTCCAGTTGTCCCGTGCTCGCGACACTCTGGCGACTTCTCTACCCGCAGTCAACCTCGACGTCCTCTACATCTCCAAAGCTTCGAGGTCATTAAAGAAGACGACAAGAGGAACGAAGGATGGTCAAACCAGTCGTCACCCGAGAGCAGCAAGTGGTCTTTTTCCCTTCACGCGCGTACCGTCACACGTGTCTGGGGATACTGTTCACGTCTAGCTCTATTGGTGGGAGGGGAACGACGGTATTCTGTGTCCTTGATCTCGATAACGATAAAATGAGGCTAGCCTTGAAGACGTCATGGCAAGAATTAGGACCGGCAACGGACCACGTCGTAGTGGTGAAAAGACTGAAGGACAATCGTCATCCTAACGTGGTCGTGCCGCTCGAGTGGGTTGTGCCATCTTGTATAGGATACGCTTCACTGATACGTTCTTCCAGGGCATCCGACGCCGAGAAGCAGGGCCAGATATGCACGACCCCCGGTGCGATTAGAGGACTTCTCGATGAAGCGATCGATTTTTTGCAAGCCGAAAATCGGGTACTCATGATTTCCATCTCCGCGTTGAAGAGACCGGTGAAATATTTCTGGGGCTTGCATGACTTTGTTCGAGGGATTCGTGGGGCATTATTGGGTGCGCGTCTCTTTCGCGCGTGCGTCATTGCGTTGCGTGTTGACATAGTCTTATGGAAGGACACGAATTTCTTACGAGTATCGGGATTTTGCACCAGGATATCAGTGAGAACAATATTGTTTTAGGCGTTTATCCCTGGGAGGAGAGAGGCTATTTGATCGACTTCAACATGGCCATCCTGCAGGACGCAGAGAAACCGACACCAGTATCACCCGGTTCAAGTTCGTCGATCAAGCCCACTACGACTGCAGGGAACCACTCTCTGAAGATTCCCAAACCCGAGGAGAGGCAGAACGCCAAAGGGCCGCGAACAGTGAGTATGTTGGCATTTTTCGCAGTCATCGATTCAGTCACCGCCAGGGCACTTTTCCTTACATGTCCTTCAACGTCTTGCGAGGAAGGAGACACACGCACTTCGACGATCTGGAATCATTCTTTTACGTACTTTTGCTGTTCCTCTTCTCCTACGCAGGACCCCTTACCAAGAAGGAGGTTGAAGATGCTCACCAAAGGGGATTTGTCCAGTCCATCAGGTCTCAGCGCCTGTCTCACGTGCGGGGTTGGCCCAAGACATTTATGGATTGGGTAAATGGGGACCCGTATGTCATAGCCCGCATGAAGTCTTTTTATTTCTAGAATCCTGAAGGTGCGATAGACCTAGTTGAGAGTATCGAAGTCGAAGATTGTCTTCAGAGCAACCGGCCAGAGGCTCTGCACCTCCCCGTCCTGTCTTTGTTGAAGTCTATCCTGGAAGAGTTTCAGAACACCATGAACAGAGCCTCGCCAGGAGGTCGCACGGAGCTTTCCCATGTGCAGTTCATCAAAGCACTCGACGTGTGGTTGGCAACATATTCCGAGCTTGAACGTGAGTATTCGAATCACCCGGACTTTGGTGATTCCAGGTCGGTTTGGGTCTTTTTCGACTGATGTTTCTGAGAAGCTGACCGTTTCCCTCTCTTGTCTCCTAAATCGCTCAAGAGTATCTTCGTACCAAAATCAACGCCGAACCGAAGCTTCTCGAACCTGTCGAGCTCTTCTATATTCATGAGGATGGGGTAACGTCTCGTTGCTATTGGTTAGCGGGTGTTGGGGTGCTGTGATAGAGACCAGAGTAGGAGCAAACAGACGTGGCAGGTACTTAACGTGCTCTTGATGAGACAGAGTATCAACCAGGACCGCCGGGTTGGATTCTTGACAAGAGTTCGAGATGAACGTGGTGCCTTTGCACAAGTAGTGTATAGTATGGATGCCCGGGTTGCGGACACCACGGGCCACTGAGCATGTCAGAGGTGAAGAAACCGTCAACGAAGGGAAATGAGAATAGGGAGCCACACTTGATGTGCACTCACAAGAGTTCGAGCAACGAGGAACAATCACACCAAGCAAGCCGATCATTAACTCGAACCTAAATACTGTAAACCGTGTCGTACGATACAGGTAAGCAGTCTTGCGCCTACGGAAGCAAATACCGACAATGGAACCCGCCATAGTGATATAAACAGAACAAAAAATGACATGCTCATGTGGGTATACGGATATCCACCTGGATAACGCCTGATCGAGAGGTTAAGTGGATGCCTGCCACGGGGCGTTGAGGCAGGCCCATTGATCAGTGCCTGGGACCAGATAATGAATACCAGCGTCGGTAGAATGGCGCAGGGTTCACGTACCGAAACAAAGGAGGATAAGGGATAACGCAAAGGGCAAGAACGGTATCCAGAGTGAGGCAAAAAATACGATTCCATGCGATCGAGTCTCTTCATTTCTCTGTAAATATGACTGAGTGCATTGACTGGTGAGCAATATCGACTTACAAGGAAAAAAACAGCCTTTGGAAGATTGATGGGAACCCCGTGATAAAAGGCGAGCTGTGTAAGGAGGCCAGCGAGAGATAAGGCCCTGGAAGCGGGTATGAACCTGAACGACGTTTGGCAATCGTCAGGGAGGAACTGGATGGCAGAACTGCCAGAAAACACGAATGCCTGCTGTGTCAGAGTGTGAAGTAGGGAAGGTCTCCGAAGTGTAAGAAGACGTACAGCAAGCATCAGACGAACCATTTGTTTCTGGTAGCCCCCTTGCAGCGCACGTATATCGTGGGTGTGACGGTCGGCGGGAAGCCATGGACATGTCCACAGTGAGTGAGGAAGTGCTAGTGTAATGAGCGATGGGGACTTTCGTTCGGCTTGTGAGGGCTGTTGCATGTTGCTTGGCGAAGGTAGCGTCTCCAACTCTTACTTATTCTGCGGCGACTCGCGACTCGCGACTCATGCATGCCAACGACACAAGACACTGCCCCGAGTGAAAAACGCGTGGAGTTCGCATGGCTCACGTACTTTGCAGAGGTGATTCACGCAAGGTCAACGCTCGTCGTACCGGTGATTTGATAGCGCCCTCGGTTTACATTATACAGCTGCCAGCCCAACACCACGAGGTTTCTCCATCATATCGCATGAGCTCCTGGCCTCTTCCAACCTCTCTCTCTGCCCTCCATCAACCTCTCCTTCTGGCGCGACGCCCCACTTTCTTCGCACCTGCCTTCTCTCCCTCGGCATGTCAGAAAGCACGCTGGCGACAAGGTCTTCTCCCGACCTCCCTCTACCAGTCACTACCAACGGTGACGTGACGCTCTCAAGCGGATGGATCGGTGTTGGACGAAGCGCGGTAAGCTGCTACACACCAACGAAGTCAATGCCAAGTCGAACATCTTCGATAGGCACCTTCCCTTATAGCTCTTGCGGCGGGATTAACTGCAGTGTTCCACAACCGTCCCAAAGCCGAATTACTCTTCATCGGTGCCGGCACCGTTGCGCTTGGGTTATATTTCGTCTTCCCGCCCAAGGACGATGGGGTGAGTAGCCTGCTCTAGGTTCGCACCCAACCTACTAATGACGGTGCAGAAAACCCATCATGTCCCGTTGACTTTTCTTCGGAGGGCACCCGACATTTTCACTGCGTCTGCCTGTATCCTCATCGTACTCGGCATCGGCAACGCATTCCCAGATAAAACTGCCCTTATTCCCCTCTTCTCATTCGTCTCTTTCTCCGCGCTGGCAGCACTCTTCGGCACCGTACTCGGCGTGTGGACCACTGCTACGTTGTACGCCACTGCCCTCGTCTCTCTGACGACTTTTGTCGTCCTCACCTTCATGGCTTGACTTGCGCAAGCCCTGCCGATTGTTGGGACTTCTCCTTCGTCTTCTTCACATTTCACATCATAGAGCCTCCTCGACTTCCCTTCACACTGTTCTATTACATCCTCCGACATTCTATCACATGACGACATCATTACATCATTGTATTAGTAGTACTATCCGCCTACCCCTAAGCTGCCACCAGAATGTCACAAATTGTCATGGATTATCACATGCTGGAATTTAGACTCAGCTCCATAAGTAATACTCTGGCAATAAGGTACAGTAGACAAGCTTGGATTAGCAAGGATGTGTACTTGTATGTATAGTAACTAGTTAAAGGGCATTTGTCCCAAACTATCAGAGAATGATTAAGGTGTGAATCCATTCAGGCCTCATATTCTGGGTCCCTAGTAGAAGCCTGCTGTCACTGATGGCCTGCTATTGCCAGTGACCATGTCCTGTGAGGCAAGACTCAGGCTCAAGTTGTCATGAACAGATAGTTTGGTCTGTGCACTATGAAACCTTGCTTCATCATCTGTATCCTATGTTTGGAACCAGTCAGGCTCTACTTCCCCTTTCCTTAACATTGAGCTTCTCTGTTCTGGATATTGTTTCCAGCATGTATTATATCCAATTAATCTTATCTCTATTCCAGCCTCTAACACACCAAGTAGTCCAGCACTATGTTCTAGCAATCCTGACACAAGTGAGTAGTGCAAGTGCACCAGGTGGCTGTATTTGAGATTCCACTTCAGCACACCTTTGGCAAGTGATAAGAGTGTGACCAAAGCCAATTTCATGATCTAAAGAACTACTGTGTATTTCTTGCTCATTCAACTTGGTAAGTACATGTATAATATACAAATTGAGATATACAGTGACCCCCGAAACTGCTGCTGTTGGCAACCTAGACCTGCGAAGGCTTCGGTCACTACTAACTAGGCTTGCTGTGAATCAAGAGGATGTTCAAGGGGAATCAACCAGGACTTGACTGAAGTCCAGTTGTTGTTTGGATTCAGAATATATACTACTACAGATGTTGAGGGCAGGCATGTGAATACTGACTACGTCATTAGTGATGTTATGGTCTAGAGTAGTGGTAATTAATAAAGCATGGGAGATAAGAGTCTAGAACAAATGTGAATGAAGTGAAAGTGTTTGACCTAGACTTGGTCAGGTGACATGTCCCACAGTCACATGATAGTGGTCATGTGACTTGATAAGATAAGATAAGAGATGAAATCGTAATATTACCCCCCTCCTATGAATTGCATTCCAGGCGATTGAAGGGAACCTGGGAGGATTCTGTGATGTTGGAATAAGAAGAGAAAAGAGAATTGAAGCCTATTTGAAGCATCCTCAACTTCCAAGGTGCTGAAGGGTTTAATAAATAAAAGTCCTTGATTGCTTCCTTGACATTAGAGAGGTGGCTCTGAGGTTCCCACATGTGGTCTTCCTCGTCATAGCCCTTCCAGTGTACAAGGAATTCCAAAGAATATCCTTTGAGGCATGAATTGACTAGATAGTCTACCTCAAACTTGGGAATTCCTTCTTGTGTGCCCTTGATGGGTCCTGGGGCAACTACAGGTTGGTTTTCAAGGTGTTCCTTGTAAGGTTTAACCCTTGAGATATTTACAGTGGGATGAATTCACAGGATGGAAGGGAGTTTAAATGTGACAGCATTGGGGCCTGCAAATGCTGTGATTTCATAAGGGCCAATCCATCGCTCTGTGAGCTTCTTTGAGGCCCAATTGAGTTTAATGTTCTCAGTTGACAACCAGACTTTATCTCTGATTGTCAAGTCTGGAACCTTGGAGCAGTGTTTGTCTGCTTGTCTTTTCATTGATTGTTGAGCTTTTTCAAGGGATTCTTTAGCTTGCTCAAGAATTTTTGAAAAGTCCTGTGCAAATGCTGAGGACAATTCATTCTTGGTAGTGACAGGTTTAATTCCCATCCTTGGTTTGTAAGTTTTGGTAACTTCAAATGGTGTTTTCTTTGTGGCAGAGTGCTGGTGATTGTTATATAAGAATTGAGCCAGGGGTAACCATTCTGCCTATTTGTCTTGTTTTTCAGCTGTAAACAGCTGAAGGTATTGCTGAAGGTCTCTATTGACCCTTTCTGTCTGTCCATCTGTTTGAGGGTGGAATGCTGTTGACATATTAAGGTCTATTCTCAGCATCTTGCTGAGATCCTTCATGACTTGAGAAGCAAATTGTGGTCCTCAATCTGAGATGATGGACCTAGGTAGACCATGGTGCTTCCAAACGTGGTCTCTATATAGCTTGGCTGTTCCCAATGCTGTAATTGTTTTGTTGATGGGGATAAATTCCACCTCTTTTGAAAGTTGGTCTACTATGACTAGAACAGAGTTGTAGGTGTTGGAAGGTGGAAGATCAGTGATGAAGTCCACAGAGATGTCTTTCTATGGACCTTCTGGAATTGGATTCAGAATCAGCTCTCCCTTCGGTGCCTTGTTTTCTGGCTTCATTCATGTGCATCTGTCACACCTTGAACAATAATCTTTTACTTGGGCTTGAAGGCCATTCCATTGGAAGTATCATTCAATAATTTGCTAGGTTTTCTTGGCACTGCCATGTCCAGCAATTGGAGAGTCATGATATAAAGTTATAATATCTTGGTGTAGAGTTTCTTTATTGGGAACGAAGATCCTATCACCAAGATACAGGATTCCATCTTTGTTAAGAAGGTTAGGCTTATTGATGCCCTTCCATTCTTCTTGTGCTTCTATAATCCTTTTGGAGAGTTTTCTTTCTTCTCCTTTGATTGTGAAGCCTTGTCTTTATACCCTTATTCTATTTTCAGGGATCATTTGTATGCCTTTGTTATCTTTGTCAATTTCCACAGCGTGACCCTCTTGTTGAGAGAGAGCATCAGCCTTTCCCATCTGGGATCCAGGCTTGTTGACTAGAACATAGTTGAATCTAGATAGCCATTGTGACCATCTTGCTTGTTGATAATTCAAATCTTGTTTCATCATGAAGTATTGGAGGTTGGTGTGATCCGTCCATACTTCAAATTCTTCTGCCCCCTCAAGGTAATGCCTCCATTGTTCAAGAGCAAGAATAATGGCTAGCATTTCCTTATCTGCTATGGGATAATTTCTCTGCTCAGGGGTCATAGAAGCAGAGGAGAATGCGACAGGGTGCCACTTGTTGTCTTGCTTAATGGAAAGGACTGCGCCTGTGGCAAAGTCTGATGCATTGGTCTCGAGGCAGAACTCGCTGTTATTGTCAGAATAAGTGAGAATGGGTGCTGTGGTGAAAGCTTTCTTCAAGGTGTCGAAAGCATCTTGTTCCTGGGGTCCCCACTGCCAGGATTGGTCTTTCTTGGTTAGATCATTCAAGGGATGTGAGACTTTTGAGAAGTCTTGAATGAATTGTTGATAGTAATTAGCGAGTCCTAAGAAACTCTGGACTCCTTTGATATTTTTGGGTATTGGCCATTTGAGGATGGCTTCTACCTTTCCTTTTTCCATTTTAATTCCTTCAGTGTTGACAACTATCCCAAGGAATTCAACTTCTTTTTGCTTGAAAAAGCACTTTTCTGGTTTAAGGAATAAGTCATGGTCCTTTAACCATTTGAGAACTTCTTGAATGATTTTGTTGTGTTCTTCTTCATCGTCTGTTTTTGTGAAGATCATTATGTCATCTATGTAGATGATGACTACACCATCCATATCCGTGAATATTTCATTTATCATTTGTTGGAAGGTGGTGGGGGTGTTGCATTGGCTGAAGAACATGACTAGTGGTTCATAGACTCCTGTGTGTGAAACAAAGGCTGCTTTCCATTTATCTCCTTCTTTTATCCTTATATTGTTATAACCCCATCTTAGGTCTAGTTTTGTGAACAACTTGGCCCCTTGGAGTTTGTCTACTAATTGGCTGATGAGTGGTAAAGGATAATTGTTTTTGATGGTCCACTCATTCAGGTATTGATAGTCTTGTACCAGTCTCTTTTTTCCATCTTTCTTGGGTATAAAGAAGACTGGTGAGGTTTGGGGGAGCGTGATGGTTGAATATAATCCTTCTTGGTTTGTTCTTCAACAAAGGACTTTAGTTCTTCTATTTCGTCCTTGCTCATGGGGAATATCTTAGCCTTTTTTTGGTTGAAAGCCAGACTTAAGCTTTATTTTGTGATCCCATGGTTTTCGTAAGGGAAGTCATTCTGATTCTTTTTTACTGAATACTTCAAGAAATTGGTGATACTCTCTTGAAATCATTTCTTCTAGAGTTGGTTTCTTTTTTTTTGGTACTTTGAGGTTTTTGATAAATCAGTGCATGGTCAAAGCATGCTTTAATTCGTCTTCTTCCTTCTTTGCTAAGTAGGTACCTCTATCTGAGAGCATGTAGCAAGATCTTGGGCATCTTGCCATTTTTACTTCTCCTTTTGTCCAGTCGATGGTTGGATTGTGCTTTGCCAACCATGTGTAACCAAGGATCATGTTATTTTTACCTAAGTTGGTGACTTCCACAATTAGGCATTCATGATGTCCTTGGTAATCAAGGATTATTTCTGCTTGATGTGTTACTGATCCTGCAGAGTTTTTGGTGCCATCCACATTGAAGATGGGTATCTCTCTTTCCATTTTTTGAAGTGGTAGCTTTACTTGCTTGGCCCATTGTTTGTCTATGAAGACACCATTTGCACCACTATCCAAGAGGGCCTTGCATTCATGTCTCTTGTTCTTGGTGGTGGGGTGTGCAATTGAGATTCCCATGAGGATTTCATGTTGCACCTTGGTATTTCATAAGAGGATTTGTTCTGGGAAACTATCCTCATAAATATTTTTTTCTTTTTCTTTGACTGAATTAAGCCTGCATTCCTGTGCAGCAAGCTCCTTGGTTGGAGACCTGGTCTCAGTTGTGGGTAAGTGGACTCTATAAATAGGACTTTCTGGTTTGGAATTGGAAGAGTAGCATGTAGAGTCATCATCAAAATCTTGTCCATATTGTACATATGGAGAGAGAGAGGAGAAACTATTTTTGGTGTTTAGCATTTTTTCTTTATTTGGCCCCTGAGATCCTGGATTTCTCAGTTGCTGTAACCTTTTCCCTGCTTCTTCATCTCTGTATTGTGGAGATTGAAGAAGTAGGCCTTCATAGCTTCAAAGTCCATTCCTTTAATAGCCTTTTCTCCAGCAGACTCTTCCTTCTTTTCTTCTTTCCTGTCCTCTGCCATGGCTCTGACTTGTGGCCTTTGTTGTGGCCCTTGTGCTCTCTTCCTGCAATTCATTCTGTGTCCTCCTCCAAGGAACTCGCACTTGGCACATTCCTTTTTTGGATTTGGGCAATCTCTTGCGAGATGTCCATCTTTGGTGCAGTTAAAGCATTTAGAGTTTTTGTTGACAGCTCCTATGTCCATTGGCTGTCCTCTTCCTCTGTATGTGTTGGCAACCTAGACCTGTGAAGGCTTCAGTTACTACTAACTGGACTTGCTTAGAATCAAGAGGAAGTTCTAGGGGAATCAACCAGGACTTGACTGAAGTCTGGTTGTTGATGACATTGGGTTTATATACATACAGAGGTGTTTAGGGTAGGTCTGGGAATACTGACTAAAGTACTACATCATTAATGATGTCATAGTCTAGAATAACAGAGATTAAGCAAGCATGAGATAAGAGTCTAGAATGATTGTAAATGAAGTGACCTAGACTTGGTCAGGTGACATGTCCCATGGTCATGTGATAGTGGTCATGTGACTTGATAAGATAAGATAAGGTGAGAAATCATAACATTACCCCCCTCCTATGAATTGCATTCCAGGTGATTGAAGGGAACCTGAGAGGGTTCTGTGATATTGGAATAAGAAGAGAAAAGAGAATTGAAGCCCGTTTGAAGCATCCTCAACTTTCGGGGTGCTGAAGGGTTCAGTAAATAAAAGTCCTTGATTGCCTCTTTGGCATTAGAGAGGTGGCTCTGAGGTTCCCACGTGTGGTCTTCCTCATCATAGCCTTTCCAATATACTAGGAATTCCGAAGATCATCCTTTAAGCTGAGAATTGATAATGTAGTCGACTTCGAATTCAGGAATTCCTTCTTGTGTGCCCACAACAGGTCCTGGGGCTACTATGGGTTGATTCTCAAGGCATTCTTTGTAAGGCTTTACCCTTGAGATGTTTACAGTAGGGTGAATTTGCAGGATGGAAGGGAGTTTGAGTGTAATGGCATTTGGGCCTGTGAACAAGAGGATTTCATAAGGGCTGATCCATTGCTCTGTGAGCTTCTTCGAGGCCCAATTGAGTTTTATATTCTTGGTTGACAACCAGACTTTGTCTCTGATCATCAAGTCTGGAACCTTGGAGCAGTGTTTGTCTGCTTGCTTTTTCATGGATTGTTGAGCTTTTTCAAGGGATTCTTTAGCTTGCTCAAGCATCTTTGAAAAGTCCTGTGTGAATGCCAAGGACAACTTGTTCTTAGTAACGACAGGCTCAATACCCATCCTTGGTTCATAAGTCTTGGTGACTTCAAACAGAGTTTTCTTTGTGGCAGAATGCTGGCAGTTGTTGTACAAGAATTGAGCCAAGGGGAGCCATTCTGCCCATTTGTCTTGTTTTTCAGCTGTGAACAGCTGAAGATATTGTTGAAGGTCTCTATTGACCCTTTCTGTCTGTCCCTCCATTTGAGGGTGAAATGCAGTAGACATATTGAGATCTATTTTTAGCATTTTGCTGAGATCCTTCATTACTTGGGAAGTGAATTGAGGTCCTCTATCTGAGATTATGGACCTTGGAAGACCATGGTTCTTCCAAACATGGTCTCTATATAACTTGGCTGTTTCCAAGGCTGTGATCATCTTGTTGGTGGGAATAAATTCCACCTCTTTTGAGAATCGGTCTACTACAACTAGAACAGAGTCATTTGTGTTGGAAGGGGGAAGATCAGTGATGAAGTCTGCAGAGATGTCTTTCCATGGACCTTCTGGGATGGGATTCAGAATTAGTTCTCCTTTAGGGGCTTTGTTTTCTGGCTTCATGCAAGCACATCTGTTGCATCTGAAACAATATTCCTTTACTTGGGCTCAAAGGCCATTCCATTGGAAATATCATTCTATTATTTGCCAGGTCTTCTCAGCACTGCCATGTCCAGCTATTGGAGAGTCGTGGTAAAGAGTGATAATGTCTTGGTGCAATGTTTCCTTATTAGGGACAAAGATCCTGTCACCAAGATATAGGATTCCGTCTTTATTTAGAAGGTTAGGCTTGTCTGCACCTTTCCATTCTTCTTGTGCTTCTACAATTCTTTCAAGGAGTTTCCTTTCTTCTCCTTCAATAGTGAAGCCTTGTCTTGTTTGTGCCCTTACTCTGTTTTCAGGGATCATTTGTATGCCCCTGTTATCTTCATTGATGCCAACAGCATGATTTTCTTGTTGAGAAAGAGCATCTACTTTTCTCATTTTGGATCCAGGCTTATTGACTAAGATATGGTTAAATTGAGACAGCCATTGTGACCATCTTGCTTGTCAACAATTTAGATCTTGTTTCATCATGAAGTATTGGAGGTTGGCATGATCTGTCCATACTTCGAATTCTCCTGCCCCCTCAAGGTAATGCCTCCATTGTTCTAGAGCAAGAATAATGGCTAGCATTTCCTTATCTGCTATGGGATAATTTTTCTGCTTGGGGGTCATAGAAGCAGAGGAGAATGCGACAGGATGCCACTTGTCATCTTGCTTAATGGAGAGGATCTCACCTGTGGCAAAGTCTGATGTGTCGGTCTCAAGGTGGAACTTGCTGTTATTGTTGGGATAAGCAAGAATGGGTGCTGTGGTGAAAGCTTTCTTCAGAGTGCTGAAAGTATCTTGTTCCTGGGGTCCCCACTGCCAGGGTTGATCTTTCTTTGTTAGGTCATTCAGGGGGTGAGAGACTTGTGAGAAGTTATGAATGAACCTTCTATAGTAGTTCGCAAGTCCTAGGAAGCTGCGAACTCCTTTGACATTTTTGGATATAGGCCATTTGAGGATGGCTTCTACCTTCCCTTGTTCCATTTTAATTCCTTTGGTGTTGATGACCATACCAAGGAATTTGACTTCTTTTTGCTTGAAAAAGCACTTTTCTGGTTTAAGGAATAAGCCATGTTCCTTTAACCATTTGAGAACTTCTTGAATGATTTTGTCATGCTCTTCTTCATTATCTGTCTTTGTAAAGATCATGATCTTGTCTATATAGACAATGACAACACCATCCATGTTGGTGAATATTTTGTTCATCATTTGTTGGAAGGTGGCAGGGATGTTGCATTGGCTGAAGAACATGACTAATGGTTCATAGGCTCCTGTGTGTGAGACAAAGGCTGCTTTCCATTCGTCTCCTTCTTTTATTCTCATGTTATTGTAACCCCATCTTAGGTCCAGTTTTGTGAACAGCTTGGCCCCTTGGAGTTTGTCTACTAGTTGACTGATGAGTGGTAAAGGATAATTGTTTTTGACAGTCCACTCATTCAGGTGTCGATAGTCTTGTACCAGTCTCTTCTTTCCATCTTTCTTTGGTATGAAAAAGACTGGTGAGGTCTGGGGGGAGTGTGATGGTTGAATGTAACCCTTCTTGGTTTGTTCTTCGACAAAGGACTTTAGTTCTTCTATTTCGTCCTTGCTCATTGGAAATATTTTAGCCTTTTTTGATTGGAAGCCAGGCTTAAGCTTTATTTTGTGGTCCCAGGGTTTTTGTAAAGGAAGTTGTTTAGACTCCTTTTTGCTGAATACATTGAGGAAGTGGTGGTATTCTTTTGGAACCATTTCTTTCAAAGTTGGTTCCTTCTTTTTGGGCACTTCTAGATTCTTAATGAACTGATGCACGGTCGAAGCATGCTTTAGTTCCTCTTCTTCTTCTTGTGCCAGATGTGTTCCTCAGTCTGAAAGCATACAATAGCAGGACCTTGGACACCTTGTCATTTTTACTTCTCCTTTTGTCCAGTTGATGGTTGGGTTGTGTTTGGCCAACCATGTATACCCTAGGATCATGTTGTTTTTGCCTAAATTTGTAACTTCTATGATAAGGTGTTTGTGGTGTTCTTGATAGTCTAAAATTATTTCTGCCTGATGGGTAACTGACCCTGCAGAATTCTTGGTGCAATCCACATTGAAGACTGGTACTTCTCTTTCCATCTTCTGTAGTGGCAGCTTTACTTGTTCAGCCCATTGTTTGTCAATGAGGACTCCATTAGCACCACTATCCAAGAGGGCCTTGCAACTGTGTCTCTTGTTCTTGGTAGTGGGGTATGCAATTGAGATGTCCATAAGGATCTCATATTGCACCTTGGTATTGCATAAGAGGATTCGTTCTGGGAAACTTTCCTCATAAATATTTTTTTGTTTTTCTTTGACTGAATTAAGCCTGCATTCCTGTGCAGCAAGCTCCTTGTTTGGAGACCTGGTCTTGGTGGGAGGTAAGTGTACTCTATAAATAAGGGAGGATGGTTTGGAGTAGCATGTGTCTGAATCATTATCAAAATCTTGTCCATACTGTACATAGGGGGAGAGAGAGGAGAAACTATTTTTTGTATTTAGTGAATTTTTGTTCAGCTTCTGAGGTCCCAGATTCCTTAGTTGCTGTAACCTTTTCCCTTTTTCTTCATTTTGGTGTCATGAAGATCAAAGAAGTAGGCCTTCATGGCCTCAAAGTCCATTCCTTTAATTGCCTTTTCTCCAGCAGGCTCTTCCTTCTTTTCTTCTTTCTTTTCTTCTGCCATAGCTCTGACTTGTGGCCTTCATTGTGGCTCTTGTGCTCTCTTTCTGCAATTCTTTCCATGCCCTACGCCAAGGAACTTGCATTCAGCACACTCTTTTTTTGGGTTTGGACAATCCCTAGTGAGATGCCCATCTTTGGCACAATTAAAGCATTTGGAATTCCTCTTGACAGCCCCTATGTCCATAGACTGTCCCCTTCCTCCATATGCATGAGCTTGTCCCTCATGGTATGTGTTCCCTTGTGAAGATCCTTGCTGGACCTTCTCTGATTTCCTTAATTTAAAGGAGTCGAGCCTTGACCCTAGTTCCTTGGCTTTTTGATGTAGTCCTGAATATAGGATTTTCTTTCTCCAGCTTGGTAAATCTGCCAGGCAAGTTTTTCATCTAATGCCTTTTCAAACATTCTTACTTCTGATGGGTCTAGTTTTGATGGATCTCCCCCAGTATCATAGTAGTAGCCTAACCACCAAGTGGTGAAGGCTTGGGCTGATTCTTGTGGCATTTACTGGCACCACTCTAATTTGGTTCTGGCTTCATCTTCTTCATTGATCAACTTAAACCTTTGGGATAAGAGTTTCCCAAGTGTTTCTTCTTCAGGCCAGGTGTCGGTTTTCATGAAATGTTTGAGCTGCTGTCAAGCCCAATGTCCTGCTCCATTCTTATCCTTTTCTCCTACTTTTGGTCTGATTCTTGTCAGGGCTGTGATAACCTTTTGTTCATCTGTGACAAAAGATTCTGGATTCCCTTTTATATACAAGACAAGATTCATACTCCAGTTGTCATAGTCTTCTTTGCTCCCATCGAACCTTCCTGGGTCTGGGACCATTTCTACCTTTTTTTGGACACTTTTACTTCTGCACTGTCCATTCTGTCCCTTCTCTTTCCTTTCTTTAGTTCAGTGAGTTCTTCTTGAAGAACTGTGAGCTGATCCGACAGCATTCTGATCATTTCTGCCGAAATACTGTCTTCTTGTTTGGGAGTGGGTATGGGCGGAGATTGGGAGTTCTGGCTGGGGGACGAGGGCTGGTCATCTAAGTGGTGCTCAGAGGAGTCATTGGTTTCAGAGTTGATGAAGGGGAATGGGTTCCTGTATGGGTTCCACAATGTGGTGTTCTCTTTCTGGAACGGGGGTTACCTCTGGTTCAGAGTTTGGGGATGGGGTTCGGTTGAGAGCTTCTAGGTCTCCCAATCCTCTTTCAATGTCTTGTAGGAGTCCTAGGGCTCTAGCATGTTGTTGCCTGTTGTCTATGTATAGTTGGACACTCAGGACTTTTCTTCTGAAGCAAGCTGCTTCTTCCAGGGTGACATTGAAGTATAGTAGAAGGTCTTTGTCAAAGTCAAGTTGGTTTCTTATGCAGTCTAGGAGATAGGGGTGTAGCTCTCTTCTTTCAAAAATACTTTGGTGGGGGAGTGGATCAGGTACTCCACATTGTGGGTTTGGTGGCTGATAATGGAGCCAACCATTATTGTCTTCTCTTGCTGGGAAGGGAGAGACTTCTGAGACTTCTGATTCTTCTACCTCAGGAGTAGGGGTTCTTGGAGAGAAGCGATGGTAGTTGCCTTCTCTGTCCCAGTACTCGTTGTTTGGATCCCAAGAAGCTTGGCAGTGATACTCATGGTTCTCACTGATTTGAGTTTCCTCAGATGGGAGGCGAACCTTGATATCCTCAGACTTAGAGATGTGGGATGGGAACATCCAGAAGCATAGAAATATGAACAGAAGTGTGGGCCATTGTTGACACCAACTTCTTACTCAATTGGTTCAATAGCCAACCAACTTGAGTCTTTGAAAGTCATAGGTAAGTTGGGCTGGTGGGCACAAGACCACTCTTTCACCAGTGACCAACTGCATAGTAGTGATTCTAAAAGTAATGTGCCTCACATGGACATGAGCTGAAGCCCCTTCAAAGTTGAAACATGTGGAGGTGGTTTTTAAACCAATTAAGAGCTCTTGAGCTCACCCCTTGATGGTGCCCTAATGTGCAACCGACCTTCACCAGTGTATAGCTGGGGTATATGTAAAATCAAAGAGAGTGCAAGTGTGCACTCCTTTTGTCCAATTAATGGTTGGATTGTGCTTAGCCAACCATGTATATCCAAGGATCATGTTATTCTTGCCTAGGTTTGTAACTTCTGCAACTAGGCATTCACAGAGTCCTTGATAATCCAGTATAATTTCTGCTTGATGCATGACAGCCCCAGCAGAGTTCTTTGTCCCATCTACATTGAAGATTGGTATTTCTTGTTCCATTTTCTGAAGTGGGAATTTGACTTGTTTGGCCCATGCTTTGTCTATAAAGACTCCATTTGCTCCACTGTCCAAGAGGGCCTTGCAGGTGTGTTGTCTGTTCTTAGTAGTGGGGTGTGTGATCGAGATATCCATGAGGATCTCGTATTGCACCTTGGTATTTCATAGGAGGATTCATTCTGGGAAACTATCCTTATAAATATTTTTTTCTTTTTCTTTGACTGAATTAAGCCTGCATTCCCATGCAGCAAGCTCCATGTTTGGAGGCCCAGTTTCAGTAGAAAGATGTACTCTACAAATAGGTGAAGAGGGTTCTGAAGAGTAACATGTGGAGTTGTTGTCATAATCTTGTCCATATTGTACATAAGGGGAAAGAGAGGAGAAACTATTTTTGGTATTTAGAACTTTTTCTTTTGGCTCCTGAGATCTCAGATTTCTCAGTTGCTGTATTCTTTTCCCTGCTTCTTCATCTCCATATCATGGAGGTCAAAGAAGTAGGTGTGCATTTCATTGTATGACATTCCTTTTATCGCACTCTCTCCTTTTGGAGGCTCAGGAGTGGCCTCTTTCTTCTTCTCATCATCTTGTCCCATAGCCTGCACTAGAGGGGGTTGAGATGCTTCAGTACCTCTCTTCCTCCAGTTGACCTTATGTCCTCCTCCTCAGAACTTGCACTCAGTGCACTCCTTTTTAGATTTTGGGCAGTTTCTTGTGATGTGCCTGTCTCCTGTGCAATTGTAGCACTTGGAGTTCTTTCCTACTGCTCCAATGTCCATTGGTTGGCCTCTTCCACCATAGGTACATGCTTGTCCTTCTTGGTAGTTGGATTGGTAAGTAGGGCAAGCTGGTTCTTTTCCTCTGATTTTATAGGATTTCATGCTGGATCCTTTCTTTAATAGTACTTTGATATACTCTTATACCATGTCCTTTCTCAGATCGTTGCAATAGATCTGTTCCATTAAGTCTGCATCTACTGCTCCTTCCAGTAGATGTACTCTGTTTGGATCTTCTTTCATGGGATCCCCTTTTGTTTCATAATAGTACCCTAACCATCTTGTTGTAAATAGTTGGATACTTTCTCCTTTGTATTGCCAACATCAGCTTAGCCTTGCCCTTGCTTTGTCTACTGTGTTGATTGATTTGAACCTTTGGTCCATTATTTCCCAAAGACTTGTGGTTGTTGGCCAGAGGTCTTTGTTGTCCATCAAAAGTAACCTGGCCCATTGCTCTGTGCCATATTTGTCCTTTTCCCCTTCTTTTAGACAGACTCTGGATAGGATCACTATCACCTTTTGTTTGGCTGTGGTGAAGGTTTTGGAGTTACTTTTAAGATAGATTCCCATTTTGAGTTTCCATCCATTGTAGCAATCTTTTGCACCATCAAATTGTCTGGATTCAGGTACTACTTCTACCTTTTTATTGACCTTTACCTCTATGTTCCTAGTCTCCTGTACACCTGAAGCCCTTTGTAAAGTTCTTATTTGGGCTTGGAGATTAGCAATGGTGTCCATGAGAGCTCTGACCTCTTCACTGGTTACCATGACTTCTTGTGTGGGAGGAGATGGGCTCATCAGGCCTGGGGATGAGGGTTGGTCATTGAGCTGGGGCTTGAAGGAGTTGTCTGTTTCTGAGTCAATGAAGGGGAGCAGGTTCCTGTAGGGGTTCTGCGATGTGGTGCTCTTGTTCTGGAACCAGAGTGACTTCCGGTTCAGGACTTAGGGATGGGGTTCTGTTAAGAGCTTCCAGCTCTCCTACTCCTCATTCTATGTCTTGTAAGAGTTCTAAGACTCTTCAGTTTTGTTGCTGTTGACGATCCAACACTCTGGCATCTGATAACGCCAGTAAGCTAAGGCTTAGCCAAGGCTTAACATCTGTTAAAGTACTTAGTTAGCTTATTTAATATTACAATACTCTAGGAGTCCAGACACAGAGTCTAGACTAGTGACGTCACAGGTACGCCTCATGGCATGACATCATAGCTAGGTATGATACCGGCCCTAAGGTGGTCCATGCCCTTGGGCCTGCCCTAAGTACATAGCTAGACACTATAAGTAGTCCAATAGACAAGACCCAAGGACTTCAAGCAAAGTCTCTTGTGGATTCCCCTAATCCCTTGAGTGAGTGCAGGAACCTAT
>JBBPKI010000630.1:0-20056 GCA_038089155.1 Nevesoporus exiguus
TCATAGATTAGAATGTAGTAACAGAAAAATGATATGTATTTTGGTGACACCTAGTGATCCGACAATATAAGCTATTATCAGGAGCTAGTAGAATCACGGCGCTCATTTGGGTCGTCTGGTTCTGAACAGGAAAGGCAGAATGTTGACAATGTAAACTCATGGTGAACGGAACCTGACAAGCAATACCAGTTTAGAGCATATGATATTACGTGAGAATAGATACTAATAGATTCTCAGACTTTTGCAACTTTTGTGATGAGCCATCGCTTTTACGGATATTCCCAAGTGTCACTCCATGTGGTACGTCAAGTTGTCTTGGCAGCCCCTAAACTTGCTATCCAAGACTTTAGATCATGAAGTTGGCCTTGGTCACACTCTTGTCACTTGCCAAAGGTGTGCTGAAGCGGAATCTCAAATACAGCCACCTGATGCGTTTGCACCACTCACTTGTGTCAGGATCGCTAGAACCCGCAGTGCTGGACTACTTGGTGCATTGGAGGCTAGAACAGAGATAAGATTAATCGGACATAATACATGCTGGCAATGGTACCTAGAACAGAGAAGTTCAACACTAAGGAAAGGGAGCTTGACTGGTCTGATACAGATGACTAAGCAAGGTTTCATAGTGCACGGACTAAACTATCTGTTCATGACAACTTGAGCCTGAGTCTTGCCTCATAGGACATGGTCGCTGGTGACGGCAGGCCATTGGCAACAGCAGGCTTCTACTAGGGACCTGGAATATGAGGCCCGAATGGATTCACACCTTAATCATTCTCTGATAGTTTGGGATGAATGCCCTTTAATTAGTTACTATACATACAAGTACACATCCTTGCTAATTCAAGCTTGTCTACTGTATCTCATTGCTAGAGTATTACTCACAGAGCTGAGTCTAAATCCCAGCGTGTGATAATCCGTGACAATTTGTGACATTGTTGGGGTGCCGACTTGGGGGTGGGTGCCGACTTGAGGGTAGGGGATAGTACATTATGAGAATTATACATTACAAGGTCATACATTATGAGAAGTTCTACTGTATGTATACCCATTGGCTGAATGGTCAGGTACAGTAAGAATGAAAAATGATTGATTAGAATGAACAGTATCTCATTCGAGAATAATGTTCATTCCACGGCACCATGTCAGCATGCCACAACAACATGTATAAGGTCTATTTGACCCTATTTGACACCCTGATCACGCCCTCCGAAACTGACCAGCTAATTAACCATAGTTTACATAGGCTAATTTGCCGGGTGTAAATTTACAGGTCCCATTTTCACTCAGCACTAGGTCCGAGCAGCGTCTTCTCTCTTCATTCTTCTCGACTAACTTGCCTTCCTTTCACCGTTACTGTTGCGATCCCATCTATTACACTCACATATTCTCTCCCTGCCACTGACTCCGACACCTTCACGTGGTCCAGGGGCTCTACTTCAAATCCCTTCATCCACCGCAACGCTGCCATGTCGGAATCTTCCCCCAACTCCCAGCCCTCAGGCTCGTTAGAATACGTCGTTAACCATGTATTCTTCCCACTCTATCACCCACGACAGGACGACAATTCCGCAGTGAACGACCACGCACTGGCCAGTGCAGTGCACGCTGCCGCTTGTGCTTATAATGAGTACATAAACCCCACCTACAAGCCTCACTGGCTTCATGCTATCAAGATGCTGGAGAACTTACAAGCCCTCTATCCTCAGAGACCGCAAATTGGCCCCCTTGAGGACGCAAGTTTTTTACGGGGCAGAACCATTCTGCAGTTGAATGGAATGGAACCCGGAGGTAGGCTCTGAGGTTGATTATCGATATTTTTCCTGAAGACTCTTAGACGTACTTGCATTCCTGACTCCTAATAGACGGTCTGGGATGATGATTTGGAAGCGGGACGACTATGTCTTGCACGAGTCGTTCGACATCTTGAATGAGAAACATTCGTATCCTCAACTAGCTATCGAGATTCCCAATCAAGTATTTGAACAAGTACTCTTCCGGGCTAAACTCGCTCATCACTTCTTTTCTTCATTCGACTATGGAACTTCGCACGTAGTGCTCCTTGACGGCCGCCCTGCCGAACCCAAGTTTATTACCAAAGATGTCCGGCCCATCGCGATCGTTAGAAGTGACGGTCCATGTACGTGGTCCCGCTCACGCCTGTGGTTTTTCATCAAACTTGCCACACAACTGTTCCTTGATCGTTCCCCTTTGGGTCCCTCTTCTTACAAGGTGTTCATGTTGTTCTTCATGTGCAGCCTTGCAAACGATTCAGTCGGTGCTGACATTTCCAGCTTTCTACTCCATTCGATGTCATCTAAGATCCTTCGGCGTCTCAAGAAGCTTGGTTCTTCCGTTCCCGATTGGCTTTCGAATATGGCGATGCACACTTGCACCAATCTTTCTAGAACCCTTGATCAGAAGTGGCAGGAGATTCAAGCTGCCCAACGCACCCTTAGGTCATCTACGCCGTGGGCTCCCTCTCAGCTCGATCTCATCAAAGATACTCAGCTTTCCCTCCCTCACATTCACGAGTCTCTTTCGTGCTTTCTTACGAACCGTGACTGCGATCCCCCACATGCTCCTTTTCTCCCCAATAGTCACATCCAATGCAATCTCAGTGACTTGTTTGATCCCGACCGCGCTTTACCTCCCCTGCGGATAGGTCACGAAGTCTATCGCATAGAACGTATCGTCAGGGAAGATATTGATGACTGGATCTCTTACGTCGAAGATGTTGACGAGGCACACAAACAACTTGAGCGCCTGATACACCGAATCTGGTTGCTTGCGAGGGACATCCCCTCCTCAGACCCCGATCCTTTCTCCATTGTGTTCTTGACGACCATCGAACTTTGGGTCGCTCTCAACAAACTTGTTGTCAAAGGGTTTCCCATTCTTACTGGCCCCTTTCCAGAGATCCCGGTTGCGCCCCTCTGTGGGCTACTCCTACGTGATGCTACGAGTATCCACCGTTTGAGCCTTGCGTACCAGTACCTTTTTACACGGCACGCTCAAGCGAACCCTGGGTGGTCGGCGCCCTCGGATGAATTCAGTGAATACAGCTTCTCTTGTCATTATTATGATAATCCCGAACTGTTTCAACGTTCCCGGCCCCTCCTTGAAAATCCATATTATGTTTACAAAGGGCCGCACCACCTACTTCATTTCGAGTACACACACAAGCTTCCAAGTGGACCGTATGCAAACTCAGGGCTGCAGAAGTACCTTGACAACACCACACACACATCTAACGAGGCTCTAGCCGCACGGGTGGAGTGCTCTCCCAACCTTTCCTTGCACGAATTCGTTGCGTTTGCGCACCTACGGAGTGGAGGTCCCATTCAATGGCTGAATATATTACGGGAGCTGCGGAGCAGGACTCTTGACTTTCGTCGCCAAGAGGTCTATCTACTGCTAGCTCAGGCTTCAACTCAAGTTGGGCCATTCGACGGTACAGGACAGTTATTGTGGCATCGGGAACTCCAAGACGTTCCGTTCTGTCACGAGCTCCTAGATGAACTCAATTGTTTATTTGTCGACTTCAGAGTTGGCTCATCAGACGGGCCGGCGATGGCCACAATTTCCTTACTGGCTGGTGTACTTGCTTCAAGATCCTCCGGAGACATCTCTAAGCGGGCAATTCAGCTTCTTCAGAGCGTGCGTCGCAAGGCATTTGACTGGGTGTGCGACCTACTACACAATGTGAGGCAGTCGGCCGCCGCCCAGAACACACAAAGTCTTGAACTTTTGCGTGACATCGCTGCTGTCTGCAGAAGTACATTTGATGTGTGCTCTGCCACGGGCCACGAGCTCTTTCAGTCTGCCCAAGACATTGAAATTGCTCTCTCCTGTGCTATGATTCTACGCACAGCCACTTCTGTAGGCGAGTCTGATCTTATAATCGTGTCCGAGTTGCATTGACTTGACCCGATTTCTCAGGTATTCCTGCATATGTGAAAGTGCTTCTGAACCGGGACTATCGACTCTCTCTCTCTCTCATTCTTGATGGGAGTTTGAGGGACGCCATCCGGGCTGATGCTTCAAATGTCGGTGTTGACCGTGCTATTCAACTGGTTTGGCCTGGCTACCGACCGAACTGGTGCCGATGTGAACCACTACAGTCGTCAAACTCCCAATGGCTGGTATGTGAAACTGCCCCGACACAGGGAAGGCGGTCACAAACAGTGCATATCAACTTGCTAGACGGCTCACTGTTGGTGGACAGTCGGCAGATGACAAGCAAGCTACCTGGGGAGATAACGGGAAATTCAGCGTACCGTGAACTCTTCAGTGATGTATGTAGCCATTTCACTTTCCAGCACGGCATGAGTTGTTTAGTGTCTCTTGGCAGCTCCCCTTGGAAGTCGTTGCTTCTGATCTTCCTGGAATGGATTTTGTCACGATATCTGTCATTCACAAGCACTACGTAGGTTGCTTGGCATTATTGTGTGGTAGCAAATACTAAACATGCTCAGGTACACTTTGCAGCCCAGGACCACCCGACCCCCTCATCTAAGCCCCGAATAGTTGTCATTCGTGCTCTAAGCAGAGACACGGGCGATGTCTTTGAGCTAGTTCCCCATGAAAAACTTTACGAGGACCTCCCAAGATCACTTGTTGAGGGACATGTTCATTGGCTGAATTTTTCTACATCCACTATCGAAGCACGGCCTATTGAAGAAGCATGGAAGCAATCACTGGGCAACTGGACGATCCATCTCCGCCCTGACAAATTTTCTGTAGCAGTAAAGGGAGGCGAACTACTTGTGAATCAAAAAAGCAAAACCTGGACAATGCTTTCAAGTCGGTTCCGGTGCCTTGACGACCCCGGGAAGCTGGTTATCACTATGCCACAGGTTGGTGCAATACAACCTCCATCACTACGACTATCGGTCAATTTACCCCGCTACGACCTATCGTTCTTCATCAATGAGGCTGGCAACCTCGAATCCCGTGACTTCAAAGACATGGTCTACGATGAGGATCAATGCACTGGGACACTGTTTGGCCTCGTTAACTACCTCGTCTTACGTCCGAAAGTTCAGATTGAGGCAGACCACATTCCAAAGCTCATTCTCGTACCGTATAGTGATGCCCTAGTCCAGCATGATCACAACATTTCAGTCAAAATCCCTCCCTACGGGCCGGTTACTTATTATACGTACCAACTGGACAGTGAGCTAGGCTGCCTCAAACCAGTAGCCAACTCCGAGAGCAAATTGTATCTTGCTCGCCTGCACTTTCTCACTGGCTTGGCCTGTAGACCCGACCCACTCACAGGTAGAACCGGTATAGAGGAGGCAATTTCCCTCGTATGGCTAGCTGGTGCTCGGCAAGCACCCTGTAAATGGTCTGTCGCGTGTCCGAGCCCTCAGATACATCTCGCACTTGCCAAGATTCAACCTGAGGGCTTCACCCCGAAACTAAACCCTCTTTTGGAGAATGCCGTGCTCCGAGAGTTGTCTCTGTTTCCATCCGAGATTGCTAGCAGTGTACAGCTCTCTAGGAAAGGACTCTTGGTACCACTGGATCAGCTGCTTCGCGAGCGCCCTGTGCCCACCCTGTGGAAACGTAATAGGCTGCCGCCTCACAATAGGCTCGAGTGCCACGATATATCTTCCTCCAATATTGATGCGCTGCGTCAGCTATTTTCCTCTCTATGGGCAAATAAATCGGCACCTCCATTCCAAAGGCAATATATCTCCCAGCTTCATCATAGTGTCCATCATTTTCGATCAACCCAGCCCACTGACATCCATTGCCGAGGCGAGAATGGAAAGCCTAGCCTCGACATACTCTGTAAACACTACGTGCAGTGCAGAACCAACTACATGGAGAGTTTCGATATGGTCAAGGCAGCCCTTGGCCCAAAAACAGAGCTTGAACAGGTTTTTAATCAATGTGGCCTGTGGCCACGTCTTACACCATTTGTTTTCTTCCGATGCCTCGCATCCACCTCGCCCATCGAGCCTCCTGAGATCTGGAAGAGATGTCTTGTTTCCTTGGCTTTACTCGCACTAGATGTTCAACGAGCACGAAGACTGCTTCGTTTTGCTTTGGAGGGCCTTGAAGAGGAGTTGTACAAAGAATTAAAGAACGAAGGATGCGATGGATGGAATGCCGCTCAGCGCCCAGATTGGCTGTTGATACAAGTATGTCTTCTGTGATAAGAATCCTCATCTCCGTTGACATTCTGTTCTGGTTTATCTCAGCTACAAGGAAACTTCCTCATTCGTCGTGTCCAGGTGGATGCCGCAGAGGAGATGATGTTTCCTCTGTCAGGCAAGAACACTGTCATACAGCTCGACATGGGCGAAGGAAAATCCTCCGTGATCATCCCCATCTGCGCAGCGGCACTTGCTGATGGCCGTCAGCTAGTTCGCGTCATTGTACCAAAAGCGTTGATCCAACAAGCCATCCAGGTTTTAACCGAGCGTCTCTCCGGGCTGGCTGATAAGCCGGTATACCATATGACCTTCTCCCGCGATGATATTCACCGCCAATTTAGTCGGGTCGAACGCCTGCCTGCCCTTGTAGCCAAATATGGACACAGACGCGGCATTATTGTCATGCAGCCTGAGCATGTTCTGTCGCTTAAGTTGGCCTGTTTGGAAATGCATTTGCTTGAGAATTGGATGAGGGTACGCCCCGCTCCAATTTTTGGGCGACTGGACTTTGCGCATGTCTTGCCGGAAATTGAGCGATCGGTAAGTACGTCAACCATGAGGATGACCTTCTTCCGCATATTAAAAATCGGGCAACAGGAGGCCAATGGCAATAATGTTTTCCCCGTGATAAATGGAGCAAAAAATTCATATCCAGAGTCGGATCTAAAGCTCTCCACGGAGTTGGTTAAGCGTAGAATAGCTTGCATGAAAGTTCAGAGGATTTTCGAGACTTGTGCTCGAGATATCCTCGATGAGAGCGATGACGTGCTGTCTCCTCAACTCCAATTGATTTATGCCATCGGACACCATCATCCATTCGAGGGATCTCCGGACAGGTGGGTCGTTACTCAGCAGGTCCTTGGCTTCGTGAAACGACACGCATTCCTCCTTTCGTCTCCTGACTCCCATGCGATACAGTGCGATTGCAGTTCACCCGGATCGTTCCCCTCTATCAACATCCTACAAGCCGAGGTTGGCGAACACCTCATATCACTGATCGCTCAGGATGTATTGGATGGACACCTCTCCAGTCTCAAGTTTCATTCTAGGCCGGGACTCAAAGCGGCGATTCGCGAGTTCATCCTCCGCCTGCATGTCCACCCGGATACGGTCAAAATAGTAAAAAAATATGCCCATCAAAGTACTCGCTGGGGTTCGCTACTCCTTCTTCGCGGTCTCTTGGCACACAACATCCTTCTGTTCGCTCTCACGCAACGCAGGTGGCGTGTAGACTATGGCCTTGACCTAACCTCCCCTCCACGGACAATGCTTGCTATCCCCTACCGTGCCAAAGATGTCCCAGTGAACACAGCAGAGTTCGGACACCCCGACATGACCATCTTGCTCACATGTTTCTCTTACTATTACAGAGGGCTTAGTGAGGAGCAGCTCAGAAAATCGTTTGAGCTCCTGCTACAACTGGATAACCCGTCCTTTGAATATTCACTTTGGCTTGAAGATTGCGGTGCTATGTCAGTTCCAAGCTCCGTCCGGAAACTCAGTGGAGTCAACATTCGATCAGCGGAGCAATGGGACAAGTACCTTGCCCCTCTGTTCACTCGTAATAAACGAGCGATAGATCTGTATCTTTCGAAGGACGTGTTCGTGAAGCATGCGAAAGACTTTTGTCAGAGAATCTCTGGCTCATACTGGGACATAGCTGAGAAGAAAAGCCACGTGGTCACTGGTGAGTGCATTAAACTCTATTCATTTTGCTTTGCAAACGAAGCTGGACGACAGGATTTTCTGGGACCAACGATGGACAGTATCTGTTGCCAACATCCACTGTCCAAAGCGACCCAGATCATCTCCATCAGACTGGAGCGAACGCAAGGGTCCTCGCATGTCTTCTCCAGCCTGATAACTCTTCGTATACAGTGACAAGTGATGAGAACGGTGAGCGATGGACCACGTTCAAGCTCCTCGAAACGATGGTTACCCAAAACCCCCAAATTTGTGTTCTGCTAGACGTTGGTGCTCAGATACTCGACCTGTCAAATATCCAACTGGCAAAGGCATGGTTAGATCGTACCCCAATCACCGAGATTACCGGAGCCATATTTTTCAGTGAAGACGACAAGTTGATGGTGCTCGCCAGAAATGGAATGACGCAGCCCCTGTCATCCTCACCACTGATTCAGCGACTAGACCGATGCGTCGCATATCTAGACCATGCTCATACGAGGGGTACCGACCTTAATTTTCCTCGCGGATTCCGGGCTGCTGTCACCCTGGGACCCAAGGTCACTAAAGATCGGCTGGTCCAAGGTATGCCAAAACCACGATTGTGCGACCGAAGAATCTCATTGTCGGTGACATCCAGGCTGCATGCGGATGCGTAAACTAGGTCACGGCCACCATGTTGTGTTTTTCGCACCTCATGAAGTTGATAAGAAAATCAGGGGCCTTGTCTGCAAAGAGAATCAGAGCACCCCAGTGGTGACTGCCGACGTCTTGCATTGGACCATCCACGAATCATGGAATGACATCCAACGACAGGCCCCATACTGGGCGCGGCATGGAACGAGCCACAGATCCAAATACGATGCTTGGTCTCGTTTTTATCGAGGCGAAGTCACAGTCGAGCAATTAGCGGAGGGCTGGGTTCAGCCAGAACTGAAGTCCCTGGTCGATATGTACATGCCATGCCACTCCCTACTAGGCCCTGCTTCTTCCGCGCAGCTACCCCCAGAAATCCGTGAACGCTGTGAACATCTCGGAGTCTTGTCGCTTCGTGATACACGCATAGACGAAGAACGAGAAGTGGAAGTGTCTCGCGAGATTGAACAGGAGCCAGAGGGAAAGATGCAGCTAGTCAGGCTGTCACCAGCGACGCATTTCCTTCATCCGGACATCATTGACTCTGTGAAGACAGGTAATATACCTTCACCACTAAGGAGCACGGCCTTCCGTCAACTACCCGCGATCGGTATCGCTGGCGCTTCCTGCCGGCAACTTGCCTGGAGCCCATACATATTAGCGACGGCATGTTTCTGCGAGACGTTCAGGGAAAGTACTACTGAAGGAAAGATGAATGATTATCTTCGCCCCGTTCATTGGGTTCTCTCTGGGAAAATGAATGGCAGGGATGCTCTCGTTCTCCTGAGCCCCTTCGAGGCCGATCGGTTGATGCCAACGATTAGGACCAGCAGACACGCTCACCTCCATCTATACATACCCCGCACGACCAAGCGCATGAAGTCATCCGATGATCTTAGGCTGTATGCCGTCCCCCCTCTTCCCTCTGACTGGACTCCTCCTTGGGCTCTGATCGACCAACTGAACCTGTTCGCTGGCCAGCTGTATCTGAGCGACTATGCATCTTACCTCCGGCTCTGTCGTTTCCTCGGCATCCACACAAGCGAACTCCCGCAAAGAGCGGCCACGAACGACTACTCCAGACACTCCGGTCAGTCAGGCACAGAGCACAGTGATAGGTCCGAGGGAACTTTGCTGCAATATGTCATGCAGCTGCTCGCCGTAAGACATGGCATGGACTTTGCGGAGACACACATGGGCAGAATTCTTGATGGGTGGCCACTGACTGAAGAGGACTTTGAGGACCCACCACATCTCGTCAAAACCAATCGTTTCGAAGACAGCCAGTCCACGGAGAGAATTTTAATTGATGAGGATGATGAAGAGGAGTGGACGATGTCTCGAAAACGAGTCTTGGACTCAGGGTCTGCAAGCCGCCAGGCAAAGCGACGACGGCAAAACTAAGCAGGAACTTCACTTTCTATGCAGCTTCCTTGTGTGATTAGTTTGTTCCTTCATTTCGGTTGCAAGGCATGTGCGCCCAGCGCCTGCCTCAGGGCAACTGAAGCCGAAGCTTCACCATCAGCAAACCCACAGAACGTTAACATGGCCATGTATACTAATGTGATCCACAATACATTGACGGATATGAGCTTCGGTTGGCGGCACGACGGCTATCGGGGAACAGCGAACTCAGTCGTCGTGCGGGCAAGCAACGGACTGAGGTGTTCAGGCGAACAAACTTGGTGTATCATTCATTTCTGACTGCTTACACCAATGCCCCCATGGTATCGTGCTGTAAGCCCGGAACGGCTTTCCGGGCTTCCACGTCGGTACATCGATTGCTCCACCCCTGTATACCATTCCTTGACGGCATCCTGAGACTCATTGACACATATATAGGGCGAGGCTGCTAGGGGATCATCGATCAGGACTCATTCCTTCTATTGGTGTTTGCTAGTACATACTTGGTACCTTTTCGTACTTACATTATGTTACCATATTTGGACAACAGCGTCCATTAACTCTCACTGCGTCCGCTCACCACGCTTCAAGTCTCCAGTCCCGTACAACGTCGACTGGAGTCCTAACGGACCTGTGTTCTAGGTCGATATTCCTTTCACACCTTCCCCCCCCTTTTCACTTCTCTCTTGTTCTCCTGTACATCACTGCCGCTACGTGTATCGACGCCCGTTTACGTCTTGTCCTGGTTCGAGTGTTCCCACCTCTCCGGCGCAATTCCATGTGTGCGCCGATCGTCTCGCCCCGACATATTCGGGATGCAAACGTGCTTGTCATTCCGACATGCATAACTGCTGTAACCCCGAACCACGGCGTGTCGTTAGAGTGAAGAGCAAAAACTCAAAGTGTGGTGTGTTGGCGGTCACACAAAGACTGTACATCGATCAAGATTCACCACATCCGTCGTCCTCAAAGTCGTTGGATCCGACAAGCTCCAAGCCAACATCACGCCCTGCCACGGGTTTGATCCGACCAAGGGGATGGATAGAACATCGTGCCTGACGTTGATAAGATATGATAAACATTGCCAAGGCTACATTAGGAAGGTCCAGTATTGTCCAAAAGGATGGTCGACTAGCGTAAGGACGGTGACGATCGTTCAACGAGTGATACACAACACAGTGGTACACTGGCCACAGCAGCGTACGAAAAAGGTCCAAAAAATTACGTTGTATGTAGGATGCCGTTGGATTTGCGTGGATGGTATACGTGATGTCCATGCCTAAGCGGTCGTGAGGGTCAGGGGATTTTTGCGTTTATTGCCTTTGTAATTCGTTCCACCGGGCTCTGAGCACACGCTATCCAAAATGTCAGTTCGAGAACTAGGCTCAAGTCAGTAGTAAAGCCAACCTTGGGCTGCTGAGAGGGCACGATACTTTCGTCTGTTTCAGAGTCTTGCAGCTTCCGCTTCACACCGCGTGGTGGAATCGTGATGCAAAGGCCAGAGCACACCCGGGCGTCCGGCTATAAACCGTAATTAGTAACCAACCAACACGAAGCGCGCTTCCCACATACCGGTGTCAACAACAAATCCGGGTCATCCATGACTGTTTACAAACAGAGTTAGTCTCCAGAGGACAGCCATCATCACGCCATCACACGTACACGAAGATAAAGACGACGCCGGCGCAAGCATCATCTCCTCCACGCCACTCTCTTCCTCTGGCAACTGTCTCGGCATCAACCGAGGCGCACCAGGCACCGGCCCTTGGCACGGCGCACCGCAGCCATTATAAGCGCCCAGTGAAAGCTTGAGCGGTGGCACTCGCAGCATGACGCGCTGCCGTCCATCGCGGCGGCGCGACTTCCGTGCGCCGACTCCAGGTGAGCTTCTCGGAGAGGGTAACCCGCGCATACATGCCTCTCCGGGACTCGCGCTGTGTCTCTCGTTCGCGGCGTCAACGCCGATGCTGACACCAACCCCGTTCTCGGCGGGGACGTACGCCGGAGGGTCCGCCCAGCTCGGCGAGACCCCGGACGTGTCGATGATGGGTAGTGAGCGAACAGAGACGGCCTTTGTGGAACAGGCGCGGGTTTTGGATATGTCGATGCGGAGACCGGCGCGGTAGGCGCGCCGCTTTGCGTGGTGCGTAGGACGGATGCGACAACGAAGCTGACGGGCGATCTGGTTATAGCGCGCATTTGTGTGGCGGAGGCGCCGGACGAGCTGGGCAAAGGCGGCGGTGGAGAACGGCGAGCGGGCCATGTCGACGATGGGAGAGGACATGCGACGAAAGAGAAAAAGGGAGAGAGCAAGAGGGGAAGGAGCTGAGAGCGGAAATGAATGCTGTGCCGAGCCGTGGTATAGTGTAACGTAGCCGATGGCAAGTCACGCCCTGCGTGAAATCTGATTACAGGAAAAAACTGGGAGGGTTCCAGACAACTACGCTCGGCGTCGAGGGGGCGTATTTATACCACTGCAGCCCGGCCTCTTTGTGCAGGGACGTGCATCCATTTGTCGCAGGTGTCTCAGACACAAAGCAGGTCGCTTGCGTTCGGCACCGTCTCCCAAAAGGGGTGTAATAGGATCGGCGTGGCACGTGACTACTGAGCGCTACTACAGTAGTTGTTCAGACCACCGTCATCTCGAACGAGCGCGCCTTTGCTTGCGAACGATGCCATCCGCGAAGAAACCGGAACTGGTAAGTTCCATCGACGGTGCACACCGTCTCTCGGTTACTTTATCTAGACTTTATGACAAAACCTAGACCATAACGGGGATCGATACCCGCCCGCGTTCTCCCGTGTTCCGAGAGCATCAGAACCCACAGAAACACGTATTCAGTAAGGAACAGCCTTGCGCACAGGTGGGTCCTGGCCCGCATCTTGGAGATCCGTATCCCACTCCACTCACTACATCACACCGACGCAGAACACAGACAGAGAAGGACTCACGACTCCATACCTGACATAAAATGCAGCATTCCTATTTGTCTTCCTTCACATAGGACCAGCTTTCCCGATACCACAGAGAACACTGCAGAACTCGAGACGCGAGCGATAGGACTACTTCCAGAAGCGGGTTTGAAAGGAAGGAAAGATTACATGAATGGTACGGCGTCATATGAAAGGAATGTCATCTAACCTCGTACAATGCATAGATAACGTACAAAAAGGTCCTGTCCGTGACGTATGAAACAAATGTCCAAGGGCGGGAACACTGTAACAGGATGCCGCCCATGATATAATGTACCTGGCGTGAAGAACTTAATGGTCACTCGATCACCTTGGAGCTTCGCTCCACCAAGCCCCCGAGAAACCGTTATCGGGGGGGTCCACCCCGGATCGTCAAGAAAACACCGTAGCCCCAACCACCTCATCTCGCAGCTTCCGCTTGAGATGACGCGCTGGAACCGTAATACCAAGCCCACCATACGCCACGTCGACCTGCCCAGTTGGATCAGTCACCACCAAGACCATCACCCCGCGCCGCCACATACCGGCACCGACACCGAACTCGCCATGTGCGCGCCTATGACACCTCGCCAAACTGGACCGTACGTACACGATGCCTGGGTTGACACCAATTCGTGACCACGGTCGTCCCCTGGCAAAGGCTTGGACCGCCACCGCGGCGCACCAGGCACCGGCCCCAAAAACGGCTTATCACACGTGCTTACGTCGTCGAAGCCGCGGAGCCCGAGTCCGAGCGGTGACAAGCGCCTTGCTGGTCGTTTCCGCACGACGGCGTCAGCGTCAGCGTCAGTTTCGGGCCACGGGTTAGGTAGGTAGTCCTCTGTTGTCTTTGTCTCCGTCGCCGTCACTGCCTCGATCTCGGTAGCCACCCATGTCTCGGACGAGACATGGAGTGGTGAGATGGAGGCAGAGACATGGACTTCGTCCTCGAGCCAGGCAGTGCGTGCCCTGGATGTGTCGATGCAGAGGCCTACTCGGTAGGCACGTCGTTTAGCGTGGTGCGTTGGACGGCGTGAGCGACGGCATTGGTAAGCGATTTGGTTGTACCGTGCGTTGGCGTGACGGAGTCGACGCATGAGTTGAGCAAAGAGTAGGATGGAAAAGGACGGGTGGGAAATGGCGCAGGACATGAGAAAAACGAGGAACAAGAGTAAGTGAACGTAGCGCTGCGTCGAAAGCCTTATCTAGCCCGCTATAAAGGACGATCGGAGGAAAGGAAGGAAAAGTCTATACCGTGGGTGGGGTGCCAGACAACGAAGCAGGGCGAGCGAGGGCGCATCTTTATGTTGCTGTCGGCTCAGGCTGCTGACACTTCGGGTGAACTTTTGTACGTGTTGTGGGTGCAAAGTGAGCTCTACACGGTCTATTTCTCTTAATATGACTTCTTGGCCGTAACCTCTGTGGGCGCAACGTCTTGTTCCCGAAACAGAATGGACGTGATCGACGAATCCACGTGACCTCATATCGAGGGGAAAACAAAGGTGCTCCAAGACGGTCGTTAACACGAGGCGGTCGGTGGGTGTACATTGACACGACTGAATAGCGCGTACAACGGACATGCCTGCGCTCGCGCACAAGATTGGTAAGTTGGCTACATCCGCTCGGATACCAATCAATCACTGACCGTCGATACCAGGGTCTCTGCTCTTTTGTCCCAACTGCGGAACACTTCTAGCCTTGCCACGCGGCGACGAGCAGAGCGTCACTTGTGAGCAATGCCATCACGAAGAGCCAGCGTCTTGTACGTTTCAACGATCATGCCTGCACGCTAGCATGTCCCGACTTTATCGCAGCGTACGAGAACATCGAGATCGTCACTCGCTCTCATCCTGACGCATTCCCGTCTGCTCTGCGACAAAAACGCAAGACGCAAACAAAGATTCATGAAGGCAAAGTTTTACCCAAGGTATGCCGCCACCATGCCATCCATTTGGAATCTGTTGTTCAGGGATCTCAGGTAACTGAAAAGTGTCCCGCATGCGGACACCTGGAGGCGTTCTACGAGGAGAAACAGGTGGGACGGTCCTCTGACAAAGTGCCCAGCAACCAGGACTCATCGACATCTATCACACAGATGCGCAGCGCAGACGAAGGATCCACGATTCTCTACACCGTAGGTCTCTGTAGCGCGAGGTATCGTCCTTCCTCTCACGTGTCCGTTTTCAGTGCGTCTCCTGCAAACATGGGTGGCGGATCAACAACTGAAAAGGGGGTACTGCATGGAGACGTCCGCGGAGTGATGCCGGCCTTGTGCTTTACACGTTTACCCCTACACTACAGAAAAGGGCAACCACACCGAAACCGCCCAGGATGCTGGCGAGTGACGCGACTGCGCCTTCCCGAATAGGAATACTGTCTTTTGGAAGGCTATGAGAAACACGTATGAGTGCCCCAAAGAACCGGAAGCGGACGTGGTTGTACAGACATTGAAAAGTAGAATGTGAGCACGAGCGTAGAGACAATGAGAACGAGGGCGATTTGCGGGAGAACCGAGGCGGGCACGTAGGGCGTGAACGGAGGCAGTGACTTGTGCAGGGCCTTTGCAGCGTGGTGAGTGAGCGAGGGGCGGGCATGGTGGGTGGGTCTGTGCGTACCTGAATGGCGTCGTAATTGTCCATACTTGTCGACGGCGAGGCAGCGGATGGAGAGCGAGCGGGCTGGAGATGGTTGCGGACGGGGTGCCACGCTTGGGCTGACGTATAGTTTTGTCTGCCAAACATTTGTCAGCAACCCATATCAACGCCGAAATCACCCTCGCCGTTGCCCTCCTTCCTGTCTACGACCACGCCCCACGCCTGACCTAGTATATAAGTGTATTCAGTCCCGCCAAAGGTACGTCCACACCTACCTCATGCGCCCCCTCTTTTCGTCCCTCTCATTACGTCCCCAGATGTCCACAGCGCAAAAGGTCCAGCAGCACCCCGTCTTCATCCAAGCACAGAACAAGGTGAACTACCACCTCAACCAGCTCGACAAGGAGGTCTGCATGTCTATTTCTACGTCATCCAGTTTTAATTCTGACCTCCTGTTTCCGTTGGGTAGCTCACAAGGTACCCCGTGTTGAACACGTTTGAGCAACACACGCAGGTGCCCAAGACGTTTTTGGCTATTGGCACCGTCCTGCTCCTCACCCTCTTCCACTTCATCAACCCCCTCGCTGCACCCATTTCGGACCTTATCGCATGGGCTCTCCCTGCATATCTCTCCTTTAAGGCCCTAGAACGCCCTGCACCGCAGGACGATGTCCAGTGGCTCACCTACTGGGTCATCTTTGGCTTTATCAACTTTACGGAAAGCGTGGCGTTGGGACTCATTCTCTACTATGTGCCATGGTACTATGCGTTGAAGTCCGCCTTTGTGCTCTACCTCCAGCTGCCAAACGTCCGGGTGCGTGCAGGCGCTGTGTCTAATTTTCACTTGGTTTTTGATGGCTCATTTCCGGACGCAGGGCGCTCAAGTCGTGTACGTCAAGGTGCTCAAACCCGTTTTGGCAAACGTCTCGGGATCTTCTCGTGCGCTTGCGCACACAGACACGGTGACCGCCGAAGTGCTGCGCGACCGGGTTAACACTGCCACGGCCGACTGAGGGATCGATTGTCTGACGTCCTACATTTTCTCCCGTCGACCGCTGCGTCTTGTTCGTGACCATGTCTCTTTTTTTTTCTTCGTCTCACTCCTTTGTGCCCGAGCGTCGGTGACTGCTTCTCTATCCGCGACGGTTGTTGTAATGTCAAGTATATGATCACACATAGACGTTTTCCCCTTTGTCCGTATTGATATGATATTATCTCGACACGCGCGCGCTCGTCTCGCCGTGTGAGATTTTGGGGTGTGTGTCATCATCATCATGGAGAATGGCGAGTCGTGTGCTACGTGGTGGACATGTGAAATCGGGTAAGCTGCTGCGGATCTGCGGAGGATGTCGTGGGGCTGTGATACGACTACACACGCTAGTAACCGCGTGCACTGGTCTTCCGTTGCCGCTTTGGTGTGTGAGGCCAGGTGTCCCTTTGACGACGGTACTGCCCAAGTTCGGGACCACCTCTCTGATCGGTCCGAATGCGGGTCTATCAATGAGAAGTGCTACGTCTACGTGCAAGAGGCCGTTGGCGGTTACCTGCACTGGGTGCTTGAACTACTATTGCTCACGAAACGCAGTCATCGCCAAACGCTCAACCACCTCTATAACTTGTGGCAGATTCGTACATACTGTAACGACTGGGCACGTGGAGGATACAGCTAAATCAACTTATTTAAATTCTAAACAAAAAGTCAGCTCAAACTAACGTGCGCACAGGCGGGTTCGGGACCGGGGTGCGCATCTTCATCCTACTTGGTTGAATGACAGCGAACATACATGATGGTGCACAATAACCGATCCTACAGTCCATACCCCGCGTCGATGCGCTCGGATCGCAGTTAGTCTGGTAACCAGCCCGCTATGAGGCTGCGGTCAAGGTGGACCGTCGATAGCCACAGGTCAAGGCATTTCATAGACGATCTGGTCACAAGACTATACAGTAGTGTGTCCATGTAAAAACGACACTCAAACTAACGTCGTGTAAGGCGTGGCAGGGTCCATGGGCGGTACAAAGCTATATGCGAAGCATTCTGGTGTGAGCTACGTGTTTCCTCGCATCTTGCATGCAGTATAGGTCTGTTCGAAGGTTATATTGCTAACCTTGAGGCTGGATGGGATGCTATTCAACGTTCAACGACGACCATCTCAACGTTGACAAGAAGAGCAGATGATAGATAGGGGCGTTACCGCCGCGCCGGGATTTACGCTCCGCTTCGGCGTTTCCCACTGCCGCAAGTGGTCCCAACACCGTATTTTATTTCCGTTGTCGTAGTACAAGCTGACACTCTAGAGGATGGGCCTCCACGGGTCCAAGGAAAATAATACAGCGGTTATCCACGAGATTGTCCAGATTGTGCATTGCCCATCTCTGGGAAGCTAACTTGGAGGACTCAGCGGCGATAAGTCGGTGCCGATCGTGCACCATGTATTCCTATCCGATCGGCTCCATTTGAAAGTATGTATACAGTCACAGCCACGGTGAGTCTGGTACGTAGCGCCTCTAACAGCGGTGGTGCTGAGGAGTGTATCCTTATCCCATATTTACATGATCGGCATGCAAATACGCATCGCCATGTTCATGGAGGTAGTTCAAGGCCACGAACGGTGCATATCATGTAGTAGACGTTGCTGGACCTGCCAGCGGTTCCAAAGCAAACCATTAAGCGGGTCCACGTAACGTTTCAATTGACCACTGCACTGGCACTACTAGAATGACACTTCGGACCCTTGGAGGCGGCCCTGCGTGCGGTCACCGCGCCGAGTCACATACTTCTGGCCCTCCCCCGCCTAGAAGAGTCCGCCGCCCCATATAAACCGTGGCAAACGCGCGCAATACTAAAAGGGAGGGTTCCTCGTCCCGTTTACTTTAGATATTCCGGTTCGTCCATCCTCGCTCCCCACAAGGTAGGATGGCTCTGTCGCAGGAGGAAGCTCAAGCGACCATTTACCGTGGATGCGCGCGTCTCAACATGGCGATGCGCATCAAACGCATCTCCAAGGACGCCGCGCAGAAATGGGAAGACAAGGTCATCCGAGAGGCCGTACGTCGCGTTCTACTAGTATCTCGTCCTCAATGCGATGTTGACACACCATGTTCCTGTCCCCGTGTGCTCAGGCAAACATCCTCACTGTGGCATTCAAGTGCCCTTCTATGGACCTCATCATTCCTCCGTTGCCGCTTGCTTTGATCGAGGAGCAGAAGCGCCTGCAAAAACGACGGCCGTTGAGGCCGTCGGATATCCATTCGCCACTCGAGCAGGCGAGCTCGTCGCCTCTGGCACTTTGGATCACGCACGAAACTGATCCAGAAATTCCCTCCCACATCGACCTAGGAGACCCAAGCACGTTCTGGTGGACAGATTTTAAAGAGAAGGTGGCAAAGGTAAACGTCCCTAGTGACGAGGATTTAGAGGAGGATATCACGGCCGTTTCGGACTCGCAAGTTGTCGGTATGTGTGGTACTTTGTCGTCGGACCGACCTTGCTTGATATGAGAACAGGAAAGCAAGAACAAGAACGTGGCCACGATGTTGGGAAATCTAAGCGATATCGCGTGGACCCTCCGGATGAGGACGAAGCCAAAGATGTATATGTCTATGATCCAGTAAGTTTAAATTTATGTAGGGAAGAGTATTAGACTAAGTGTCTCGTTTAGAAGTGCAATAATTGCAAGGATGATCGGGTGTGTGGCGTCGTCAGACCAGGATATGCATGCACTCCGTGCAAAGACCGGAAGCTCCGGTGCTCGGCTCGAGGGGAGAGTACCGCTATTAGATCTAGCGACACTTCCATACCCATCCCAGTGAAGAAGAAACCCCGGGTAGTGGAAAAATCCCAATCGATCATCGATGTATTTCGTTCTCAAGTCGTGGCTGGTCGAAGCGCGAGAGAAACCACACCCACCGCGGCAGAACGAAATGGGAGGGAATTGGCAACTTGCACGCCTTCCAAACGCCAGCGTAGTACGTTCTCAGTGCGGTATGCTCTCGCATAAGGTTGACATATCGCATTCTAAAAGTGTATGTTGCTGTTCCGCCATCATCGTCCAAGGCAAGCATGCCTCGTGTCCAGCCGTGGAAGGTTGGTCCTCCGAAGGGCAAATTGAAGCGGCATAAACGGGCGAAACGTGTTACCGCCGCTTGTAGTCCTTCCCCTGATTCTTTGGACTCACCATCCCGGAGCACCGCCGTCACACGCGCTCCAGTGACACGCACGTCTGCGGCTGCGTCTGTGGGTATGCCGGGGTCCACCACCGCCCATAATCATAGGATGCCGCCCGCTGGTCGTGTCCTGGTAGACAAAGGTGTCGCCACGGAGAACACACCGCTTGAGAAGCAAAGCGATAAACAAACTGAATTTCTCAAGGCATTGGCCTCGTTCATCCTGGATGTCGTTCATCAGGGGCGTGCGCCTGAAGCGGATTGACTGCTCTCCACGTTGCCCAAAAACAGAGGGAGGCGTGTATGGCTGCTAGGAGTGGCAGTCAGCTTGGTTCGCTGGATGCTCTGTAGCTCGCTAGTCATAACATCGTTTTTCAGCTTTGTGATATCTCTCACGGTGAATGCAGTTGATCGTTGATTGCTGTCTCAGAGTAGTTTCTTCGGCACATG
>JBBPKI010000631.1:0-20043 GCA_038089155.1 Nevesoporus exiguus
GGCACCCAAAGACCTCACCGAACGAGCCTAGCAAACATTTTCAACGCCTGAGATACATCAAGCAGCTCGGTCTCTCGTACTATGTCTTCCCCGGCGCCGCGCACAACCGGTTCGAGCACTGTCTCGGTGCGTTCCCGGATTTGCCACTTCTCGAGAACGCGCGCTGACTTGACCACGCGTCCGCTTTCGCCAGGCGTGGGCTACCTCGCCCGGCTGATGGCGACCCACCTGCGAGACATGGACCGCTCGCTCGGGATCACCGACCAACATATCGAGTGCGTCGAGTTGGCAGGGCTGTGCCACGACCTCGGACACGGTCCCTGGTCGCACGTCTGGGACGGCATCTTTATCCCCGCGGCGCTGTACGTCCATTCTTCCATCCAGTCTTCTAATCTCCTTACGCCCACAACGCGTGCCCGCACGACACGACCAGGCCAGGCAAGGAATGGAAGCACGAACACGCGAGCGAGATGATGTTTGACGATATGGTGGAGACGTATCAGCTCGATATCACGCCCGAGGAGGCGACGATCGTCAAGGCGCTCATCGCTGGCGACAAGGATCGTTGTCCGTAGGTCTACTCCCGTCTCTTCGCGTCGTGTTGCGTCGGATGCGTGCGTGCTGACGAGGGTCGATAGGCTCGGTCAGACGATGCCGTTCTTGTTCGAGATCGTGGCGAACCAGCGGAACGGCCTCGACGTGGACAAGTGAGTGGCTTTTTGTCGGTGTGGTGGTGCGGTCCGTGGTGACGTGGCGTGCGCGTAGATTCGACTATATCATGAGGGACTGCCACGCCGTGGGCGATAAGGGGAACATTTCTATTTCGAGGTGCGTGGGGCATACTTGGTCTTCCTCGGACGCGCGCCCACGCCTCGTGTCTCGTATCTCTTTCCCAGGCTGATCCATTCTGCGCGCGTCGTCGAGGGCAAAATATGCTACGATATCAAGGACGCGAATCAGATTTACGAACTGTTTTATACCCGGTTCTCTCTTCACAAACGGATCTATAACCACAAAACCAGTGCGTCACTACGCGGTGCCTGACGACGTGTAGGCTCACGGATACGGGTCACAGCGAAAGCGATCGAGTACATGGTCATGGATGCGCTTCTCGAGGCAGAACCGTACCTCAAGAACGCGGATCACCTCGAGAATCCAAAGCGTTATGTCTATCTGACCGATAACCTTCTCAACACGATCGAAGAGTCGACGGCCGAGGTAAGCTCCGCTCTCTCTCCGCGCGCGTACCCCTCACGTCAACGCCAACTCCCGCGCGTGGACAGCAACTCGAACCGGCCCGCGCCATCATTGAACGCCTCCGCACGCGCGACATCTACAAGGTCGTCGACTACAAGGTCTTTTCGCACGCGGACAAGGCCATGATCAAGGATAACGTGACCCCGGACGCGATCGTCGCGGTCGCGAAGTCGGGCGTGTTGACGGGCGTGGACGAGGAGCTCGTGGCCCAGCTCAAGCCGAGCCACGTCGCCGTGACGTGTTCGATGTTGCACTATGGCAAAGGGGAACGTAATCCGCTGGACGAAGTGACGTTTTATTCCAAGAAGAAGCCAAACGGTGCGTCCATCCCTCTCTCTCTCCCTCTTGCGCAACCAAGAACGCGCGCGCGCTGACGCGATCGCACAGAGTGCGCCAGGGCGGATTGTAGCGATATATCCCTCTTGATGCCGTCCTCGTTTGCAGAGGTCTGGTTGAGAGTGTATACCAAGGACGAGATGTTCCACGGGCTCATTCAGGCCGCGTATCGACACATCTTGAAGGGTCTCGTCTCGTCGGAGCCACACGTGCATGGGGCGGTGGCCGCGACGGAGGAGGCGCAGGAGGAGGGATTCGATCCGAATACGCTGGGCGGAAGTCCCGTAGTGGCCGCGGCTGTTTCCGACGCCGGTGCGAGCCCAGCAGGGACAGGCGATGGCGATGTCGACATCGACGTGCCCCCCATCAAGCTCTGGAAGCCCGGCTCACCGACGCTCGGCGACAGTCCGTCGACGCCTCGTATGATGGCACGTCACGTGACCACGGGCTCGATTGGGTTAGGTTCTGCGGGCGCTTCGGGGAATGGCGGGCCGGGTCGGTCGAGGCAGGTCGGCCGGACGCCGAGTTTCTCGGAGAATCAGTTTACGGCTGTGCCGCCCAACTTTCGGGGGGAATCGCCGTCGCGCAGGCCGCGGAGCAAGCGCGGGCGGGACTTGAGCGATACCTACGAGAGTGGGCGGCCGAGGAAGAGCGCGAGGGTAGGCGACAAGGGCGCGGGCGCGAGTGGGGAGGGATTGTGAGCGGAGGACGGGGGTGGGTTCGCTCCTACGTAGATTGTTTCTTTTTCTTTCGCTTCTTCGCGCTCTCTCACTGCATGCCTTATTTAGGCTACTCGGAAGGCGATCCTTGGATCGTACTACATGCGTGTCTTTTTCGTGCTTTCGTGGCTCGTGTACCGTATACCTTTTTTTTTCTTCTTTTTGTGTATCGTCGTAGATCTTGACATAGCTGGTCCTCCGTGAGCTCGATCATCCGATTTTCACCTGTTCCAGCTCGCATACTACGCTGTCTGGTATATGACCTCGCGCCGAGCCTGGCGTAGTCGGCCACGGTAGCACGACGTCTCCCTCGGCAGGTCGGGGCGATGTCACGTTGACGGATAGTGAGGGGCACCCCCCGTCCAACGAAGATGCAGAACCCATTATTGTGTCGTGAGACTCACGCGACGACCCGTCTTGACCAAACGATTGCTTGGGAACGTTTTCGAAGTGAGATGCTTAGGGGGGTAGCAACGAGCGCATGTCACAACGAGTCCATCCTAGAAAGATGCCGCTATCCGTACTCGCCAACGTCGGTGACACCAAGTCTGATGTAAAAGGGAGGGTTATGGAAGAATTCGACGAGCCGGGGACGCGCGAGGGGACGAGTAGCAGGAAGGATTTCCGACAGGCTGCCCATCGGTGAGAAAATCTGTCCATGGAGGAATAAGAGCATGAAACTGAACCGGGAGAGGTTCTCGTCAGTCTCGTTCCGCACAATCCAGAGCGCCTCCGCCTGTGCACGAAATGACGGTCGTGACTTGCTCTGGGACCCGGGGTGTCAGTGATCAAGAGCCGAGTTTGAGAACAACGGAGGGGGATTCTGTCCGTTTTCTTACGACTTGGTCTTGAGCACGTAGGCGTACGTCGGGGCATCATTCGAGAACGTACCCAGATGTATTCTACCTATACTGCTACATGTATTTTCAGGTAATAATGCCACGGAACTTCTCTCTGGAACACGAGGGCTGTATGCGATGTCAGAAGAAACAAAAATCTCCGGGAGAATCGTACCAGAATCGTACCAAGCCGGCGCAGTGGCAGCCACTGGGGTCGACAGAACGAGAGAAGAGGCTCAACAGAGAGGAGGGAGATAAATACCATGACACCAGTTGGTGAGCTGAATGGCCTGCAGGGTAGGAAACAAAAAACGTGACTTGTCTATCGCCACATCGCCTCACGTCGTTAGAGAGCACAGAAAAATAAGGAAGCGAGGGAATACTATGGCAGGGAATTCGTTACCCCAACTGGCCTTCACTTCATATGATACCCTGTGTGCTGAGAGGAATTAGTGGTGGCGCGGGCGGAGGCCACTTGGGCGTAATGCGAGTCCAGAGTGAACCAACGCCATTGTACAATTTGAGTTGCATGCATATCAACAGACGTCAGCCTGAAAGCGGATCAAACCGTGGCAGTGAGCAGCCTGTCCAATGCCGCGAACGGAGGTATTGAAAGCAGACGGAGAGCAGTTTGGATAAATTTGGACAATAACCCTCATATGCACGGGGTGCGACCCGGGATAGAAGGGGAGAGTGCACTGCTGCCATTCAGCTGATAATCGATATCACCTAGCACGAAATTCGGTCACTCAGCAAACAAAGGCTCTTACTTCAAGCCTGTCGGATCACATCACAACAATCCGAGATGTCACTCCCACCTTTTGATCACATCAACCAGATCAAGTTCACCGAACCACCAGACCCGGCGTGGTCATACTGCCAGACAGTCGACAGTACGCCTACCGGCAGGGCATGGTTGGAAGGCGAGGAGCAGGGATGGAAGATTATCAAGACGGCAGAATACGATCGATTGTAAGGCATCAGCATTTACTTCACCGATCAGTGCGATCTGAACATCGTCCCGCAGAGACTTGTACAAGCTGATGATGAGTGGCATCGTGCCAAGACCCATCGCCTTTGTCGCGAGCATCTCCGAAGAAGGCGTGGAGAACTTGGCACCATTCAGGTGGGTACTCGGCATCACCTCGATTCTGTATTGTACACTGACGATCATGGTTTCCATGCATACAGCTGGTTCAACCAGGTGAGTTTTTTACATCGCATGCCCTTAAATACGCCTACTGACAGCCGCTATCAAGGTGGCCAGCTGGCCGCCCCTGGTGTCCTTTTGCTGCATGAAGGTGCCTTCCAGTGGACAGTTGAAAGACACGGCAACAAATGTCAAGAACGGCAAAGGTTTCACAGTGAACATCATCAGCGAGCCATTTGTGCAGAATGCGAATGTCACATCGATAGGCGCTCCCGCGGACTTTGACGAGTGGTCCATCAGTGGGCTGACCAAGGCACCCAGTGTACCGTAATCTCGACCGTCTTATCAGAGCTCTTGGCTGACCGTGTATGTCAGGTGCACGTCAAGGCACCAAGAGTCAAGGAGAGTGCGTTCAGCATGGAATGCGAACTTTACCAAGCTATCGATCTCCCCCATCCTACTACCGGGGAGTGTACGAGCATCCTTATCCTGGGGCACGTCAAGTATATCCATGTTCGCAACGACATGCTGAATGCACGTGGAGTGGTTGATATAACTAAATTCCAGCCTGTTTCACGCTTGGGAGATATATCCTACGCACGCGTTGGTGATGTATTTAGAATACCCCGTCCTGTTTGGGCTACGGAAGAGGACAAGGTGCGAGAGGCCATACAGCGGCAATAGACATCACATCCACATGCTGTCAATGGGGAGATACTAGTGAACAGGGGAGCAAAGCCGGCTGGGCAAGGCCGGTCCTGAAGGATAGAGTTCGCTTGGGTCGTTTGAGTTACGCTGTGGTCCCGATATCTAAGTATGATTAGCCGAATACATGATTCATCGATCAGTGACCCCAAGGTGACGTCGGGTACTGCCGTGTACCTTTGAGCCTTGTTCGTTACCGGATGCTCCCATCCCTGTGATTGGTCTGAAGCTGATACGATGCCGATGAGCACATGTCGCAAGAAAATCCTAGAAAGATACGGTTGCTCGTACTCGTCAACATCGGTGACGCCAAGTTTGACGTAAAGGTCATGGGAGAGTTCGACGAACCAGGGACGTGCGGGAGGGGCCGGGACGTGTAACATGAGATGACCGTCTCGAACGTTCATCCAAAAGGCAACAATCTGCAGATCAAACGACAACCACATGGGATACAAACGCGACGTGGCGTATCACCTAGCTGATCGTAGGTGTCCAGTACTGGTACGCTGTTTACCATCTTCAAGCTGTCCAATAAAGTCAGCGAAATCTCCTCCACTCGGACAGTCATCAGACTCTTGGCAGCGACCATTTCGTATGCTTCCATGTTTCTGGGATTTTGCGTGGGTAGGGGTGCACCAAATGGCTGTCTCGGATGGGCGTTCCTGTGTATCCAACTCCGCAAGGGCCAAAGGAGAAAGGAGATATGCCGCTTCCCGAGGGCATTTAGCGATTCGCTAGCCAATGAATGGTCAAAGCGCGAGGCGAGCCTTTTCCGTGTCGTGATATCCTTAAGTATTGCCTCCACAATACTCCCCACTGGCTGCTTGTCGAGATGACAGTCGATTCATGGGTGGGTGAGAGTCAGAGAGTTCAACCTGTGGAAGTCCTCGTCGGACTTGGCTTGGACGATGCCGAGTGCAGCCGTCCGTGTGCATGATTATAGAATATATGCGCGGGAATAGGGGAGCACGACAGCTGTCGAGATAGACACTCAGTCGTCGTGCGGTACAACGGACTGAGGTGACTGAGTACAGTGCTGGATCTTATATACGGTACTGAATGTATTAGAGTCGAAAACAGTAAATGATGTGCGAGCGAGCAGCTCGCCTATCGTGCACAGGAAAAGGAGAAAAACATACTACGCGTAAGGGACTATGTACTCGTCAAATGCAGGATGTTTACCCGACGGTCGTGGCGCATTGCGCGTCGCTTGCGCACCGGTGGTTCCCTGCGCCGGGTGCCCTGGTGGCTGCGCGCGCGCTTGCTAATCCAACACATAATCCCGCTCCGAGTTGCTGTGAGATACATAGTGATGAAGCTTTGAACGTTTGAGTGCAACTTCTTCCGTCCTAGAAAGATGCCGTTATCCGTGCTCGCTAACGTCCGTGACACTAAGTCTGATGTAAAGGGGAGGGTTATGGAAGAATTCGACGAGCCGGGGACGCGCGAGGGAACGAGTAGCAGGAAGGGTTCCAGACAGGCCGCCCATCGGGAATAAAGCCTGTCTATAGGTGAATGGAGCTGAACCGGGAGAGGTCCTCGTCGGTCTCGTTTCGCACAATCCAGAGGGCCTGTGCCTGTGCACGGAATGACGGTCGTGACTTGCTCTGGGACCCGGAGTGTCAGTGACCAAGAGCCGAGTTTGAAAACAACGGAGCGGGACTCTGTCCGTTTTCTTACGACTTGCTCTTGAGCACGTAGGCGTACGTCGGGGCATCATTCGAGGACGCACCCAGATGTATTCTACCTATACTGCTACATGTATCTTCAGGTAACAATGCCACGGAACTTCTCTCTGGAACATGAGGGCTGTATGCGATGGTTAGAAGAAACAAAATTTCCGAGAGAAGCGCACCAGAATCGTAGCAAACCGACGCAGTGGCAGCCACTGAAGTCAACGGAACGAGAGAAGAGGCTCAGTAGAGAGGAGGGAGATACCATGACACTAGTTGGTGAGCTGAATGGCCTGCAGGGTAGGAAACAAAAAATGTGACTTGTCTATCGTCACATCGCCTCACGCCGTCAGAGAGCACAGAGAAATAAGGAAATGGGGGAATACTATGGCAGGGAATTCGTTGCCCCAACTGGCCTTCACTCTATATGATACCCTGTGTGCTGAGAGGAATTAGTAGTGGCGCAAGCAGAGGCCACTTGGGCATAACGCAGGTCCGAAGTGAACCAACGCCGTTGTACAAGCTGAGTTGCATACATCCTAACGGATGTCAGCCTGAAAGCGGATCAAACCGTGGCAGTGAGTCAGGTATTCGTTGGCAGTTTCCGAGTTGTGACCTCCCGTCATCGTGCAGTTCTATATTTGTTGCCCTGGAATACGCTCGTTAGCCTGCCCAGTGCTGCGAACGGAGGTGTTGAAAGCAAGCCGAGAGCAGTTTGAATAAATTTGGACGATAACCTTCATATGGACGGATCATCGGTGTGCGACCCAGAATAGAAGGGGACGGTGCACTGCCATCACTCAGCTGCTAATCGATATCACCCAGCACAAAATTCGATCACTCAGCAAACGAGGGTTCTTACTTCAGCCTTGTCAGATCACATCGCAACAATCCAAGATGTCACTCCCACCTTTTGATCACATCAACCAGACCAAGTTCACCGAACCACCCAACCCGGCGTGGTCATACTGCCAGACAGTCGACAGTACGCCCACCGGTCGGGCGTGGTTGGAAGGCGAGGAGCAGGGATGGAAGATCATCAACACGGCAGAGTACGATCGATTGTAAGGCATCAACATATCTCACCGATCACCACGATCTGAACATCGTCCCGCAGAGACTTGTACAAGCTGATGGTTAGTGGCATAGTGCCAAGACCCATCGCTTTTGTTGCGAGCATCTCCGAAGATGGCGCGGAGAACTTGGCGCCATTTAGGTGGGTAGTTGGTATCACCTCGATCCTGTCTTGTATACTGACGATCATGGTTTCCGCGCATGCAGCTGGTTTAACCAGGTGAGTTTTTTCATAGCATGCCCATAAATACGCCTGCTGACAACCGCTGGCCAGGTGACCAGCTGGCCACCCTTGGTGTCCTTTTGTTGCACGAAAGTGCCTCCCAGTGGACAGTTGAAAGACACGGCAACAAATGTCAAGAACGGCAAAGGTTTCACAGTGAACATCATCAGCGAGCCATTTGTGCAGAATGCGAATGTCACATCGATAGACGCCCCCGCGGACTTTGACGAGTGGTCCATCAGTGGGCTGACCAAGGCACCAAGTGTACCGTAATCTCGACCGTGTCAGAGCTCTTGGCTGACCGTATATGTTAGGTGCACGTCAAGGCACCAAGGGTCAAGGAGAGTGCGTTCAGCATGGAATGCGAACTTTACCAAGCTATCGATCTCCCCCACCCTACTACCGGGGAGTGTACGAGCACCCTTATCCTGGGGCACGTCAAGTATATCCATGTTCGCAACGACATGCTGAATGCACGTGGAGTGGTCGATATCACTAAATTCCAGCCCATTTCACGCTTGGGAGATATATCCTACGCACGCGTTGGTGATGTATTCAGGATACCCCGTCCTGTTTGGGCTACGGAAGAGGGCAAGGTGCGAGAGGCCATACAGCGGCAATAGACATCACATCCACACGCTATCAATGGGGAGATACTAGTGAGCAGGGGAGCAAAGCCGGCTGGGCAAGGCCGGTCTTGAAGGATAGAGTTCGCTTGGGTCGTTTGAGTTACGCTGTGGTTCCGATATCTAAGTACGATTAGCCGAATACATGATTCATCGATCAGTGACCCCAAGGTGACGTCGGGTACTGCCGTGTACCTTGAGCCTTGTTCGTTACCGGGTGCACTCACCCCTATGATCGGTCTGAAGCTGATACGGTGCCAATGAGCACATGTCGCAAGAAAATCCTAGAAAGATACGGTTGCTCGTGCTCGTCAACATCGGTGACACCAAGTTTGATGTAGAAATCATTGGAGAATTGGACGAACCAGGGACGTGGGGGAGGGGCCGAGACGTGTAACATGAGGAGATGACCGTCTCGAACGTTCATGCAAAAGGCAACAATCGGCGGGTCCGACGGCAACAACACGAGATACAAACGTGACGTGGCGTATCACCTAGCTGACTGTCGGCGTCCAGTACTGGTACGCTGTTTACCAACTTCAGGCTGTCCAATAAAGTCAGCGAGATCTCCTCCACTCGGACAGTCATCAGACGCTTGGCAGCGACCATTTCGTATGCTGCCATGTTTCCGGGATTTTGCGCGGGTAACGGTGCACCGCATGGCTGTCTCAGGTAGGCGCGTTCCTGTCTGTCCAACCCCGCAAGGGCCAAGGGAGAAAGGAGATACGCCGCTTCCCGAGGGCATTTAGCGATTCGCTAGCCAAATGAATGGCCAAAGCGCGAGGCGAGCCCGTTCCGTGTCGTGGTATCCTTAAGTATTGCCTCCACAATACTCCCACTGGCTGCCTGTCGAGATGAAAGTCGATCCATTGGTGGGTGAGAGTCAGAGAGTTCAACTTGTGGAGGTCCTCGTCGGACTTGGCTTGGACGATGCCGAGCGCAGCCGTCTGTGTGCGTGATCCCGCTCCGAGTTGCTGTGAGATACGTAGTGATGAAGCTTTGAACGTTTGAGTGCAACTTCTTCCATTTTCCCACGAATGATAGCTCATGAGTCAGGTGAAGCTTGGCGGCAATTTGGCGGTGATCGTCTCCAATTCAGCGGCTGTGATTGTGCGACATCCGTAACTCTTTGAACGCAGTGATCTTGGCTGGGAAACAGGTATTGAAGCTGCTGGATCTCCACGTCGGCGCGAGGAAGGTTATGTTTCCGAGGTCATGGCTAGTCGTGCCAATGGTAGCCAAAATGCCTCATTCCCCTCGTCATACGTCATAAGCAAGATGTAGAAATCATCCTGAACAACGTGTAAGCGGTATCCCCTGTTCATGTCGAATGTTGATTGGTGTGTTGAGGCTAGATGAAGCTTCTCTTGCATGCGTTCCAAACCCGATCGGAGAGCCTTCAAGGCTTTTGTCAAAATATCCATTCGGCGGTGTTGTGTAACGAGTCCGTTTGATACCGTACTGGACGCGTGGCCGCCCCATGACACGCCATGCGTTGCGTCCTTCATCTCCGCAATAATTCCAGGAGGTACATTCTAGCGATGGTCCGGCGATATTGCTGTAATTTCGTCGATTGCCTAGATTACATTATCGATAGACTGTCATCTTTACGAGATAAGCGGAGTGTCAATCAAAACCACGTCGGAGTCAATCATCCTAGTAAACCCTCGGACCATGGCAATGGCGCTTAAGGTGGTGCGCTCCGAGTGAATCGTTGATTCATATCCGACGGCCTTAAAGGGACGGTAACTCACATGTGACTACAGGCTCGAACAAGGATACACGATAGAGTCCTTCAGGCTCACCGGTGTTGGCTAGACTATGCAGCCGAAAACTCCCTTCTATCATTGACGTACGGGCGAGGCCTCCAGGAAGCCAGTCAACTGCGGCCGCTCAGGAATTCTCAGTAGTGTTGGTGCCACGGTAAACGCGTGCGCGGTTCCCACCGTCCGCTTCAAGTGCTGACCGCAACTTAGTTTCTAGAGGGTTGCCTTTATCAGAGCGCAAATCAATCTTGAGTATATAACAGGAACTAAAGCAGCCACCCTGCTAAGGAATATGGTTACCGGGAGTGCGGGCCACCATAATAAACTGAGGATAGTGCTGACCTATTCTTTGCTGATGTAGCAGGGTAATAAGCACTCTCTACTGTACTGCTAGTTGTGTGTCACTATTCGTCCAAATGGCCCCAGTATGGATGTCACCAAATGCTGTGAGCATAAAATATTCCAGAAAAGCCGGCAGTCAAAGCGATTCTACTTAATCGCATAACTTGGAATGTTCGACCAGTGTATTTTGAGTGCCGCTCTTGAACCTTATACGATGACTGGTCTGTCAATAAAAAATCTACTGTGAGTATTGCCGCCATCATGCTTCTCGTCGCCATATTCACTAAGGACAACATATATGTGCTACTTGAAGTGTGCAATTTTTGCCGTGTAGGCGCCAAAAGCGTGGTTATGGCCACAAAGATAGCGTGTCAAGGTCCTGATGGATCAGTCTTGCTGAGAATGGTATTTTTGTCCGGTGGAATGGTGTGCGGTGATCGATGAGTGGCGAGCGCTTCATCGTGCGTCCCTTGCGTGACTCACCAAAAGATGGTATCACATGCATTGTTTGGCAGAATCTGCACCATCTCGTATCCTGCCTGTGTCAGGTAAATTAGGGGGTCGCGATTTGGTTCCTAGAGATCATAGAGATAAAGCTTCCGACTCGTGGAACTTCAGTCTAGTGAGTCAAGTGAGTGGTATCAAGTTTTGCTCCTGAGGACCACCATCTTTCTAATGCTGATTTGACTCAAGTCGATATGTTGACATCGTAGACTTGGATGGCGCATGGTTGGTAACGGTTGCTGAACACCGTAACGGGAGGTCTTACCTAGTGACCATCCCTTTCGTGCGAATTACCTGTTCGGTTGATCCTGCTGGCTGAAAGAGGGTAGTTCCGATCGCCGTTGGTCTAGTTCATCCCATCAGACAAATACCAACGAAGTCGGAGCACCTGTGATGAAAACACGCAAGTCCGACAGACGGAGGATGAGCCAATATAGCCCATACTGGCTATCGTTTTCGAAAAGGAAGGAGCATAGTGGTTACTTGGAAGGGAACCCGGTGAGGGTGTGTGGAAATACAGGTTCGAGGAGGATAAAAGCCCGCCGACATCGTAACGCAACGCAGGGCATTCCCTCTTCTGAACTCGCCTCTGAGCGATACTGTGACCATGGCACAAGTCTATCCCATCACCGGTATCCCGACGGGTGTCTACCCCCGTCTAGAGCTCCGCGATCTCCACAAGGACCACCCCATTCACTTCTCCCTCTTCATTCAGGGCATGAACAAGGTCGTCAACATGAATAATGCTGACCCACAGAGTAAGGACTACTACAACAAGCCCAACAGTTGGTGGCAGATATGTAAGCATATGGGAATACGAAGCTAGTTGCCACTCAGCCATCTGTCAGCGTCGATTCACGGCTTACCCTACTCCCAATGGAGGTGAGCTCGTGTCATGTATGCACTTCCCATGGTATGAGCGACTGCTTCCAGTGGTGATCCAAAAGGACCGAAAATTCCCGACGCAGATTCGAAGTGGGGAGGTGAATCGTCGTCTTTTCTCAATTCATAGGTTCAGGTACTGACGAAGTGTGCGTTTCAAGGCTATTGTTACCATGCAGGTCTGTACACCCTTCCTGTGTCTTTCGAGGCACACTGATGACCCAGGCAGCGGCTCTGTTCCCACCCTGGCACCGTATTTCGCTATTGTTGCTCGAGGTGAGTCGCACGTTTCAACCATCACCTGGCAGAATTGACATGCTTTGAGCAGCAATCCGTGGTTCAAGAGGCAATTGCGATTGCGTCAGAACTTAAGAATGAAGTCTGGATACGAGCTGCAAAGGAACTTCGTTTCCCGTAAGTAATGATTGAATACATTAATGTTAAGTTAACGGTCTCTCAAGGTTTTGGGATTGGACACGACCAGAAACCACTGAGGAAGGGATTCCGAAGCTTTTCCAGGAACCCAAAGTCGAGATTGCCACAATTCATGGTCCGAAAGTCGTCGATAACCCCTTGAACCACTACAAGTTCGCTTCAAGGCCTGGCCTCGTGAAAGGTGTTGAATACATGGATAAGTGGACTCGGACCTATCGGTGGGCCAGCCCTAACAAAGCCGTGAGCCCGAGTAAAGAAGAGTACGCTGAGGCACAGAAGTAAGCCGTGTGGTTGCATAGTATTTGCCCATAACGTTGAGGGTATACACTAGGGCGTTCGCCGAGGGGGGTACCATAACCGTGGGCGATTCAAAGATACAGCTCCGACCTCATCATTGGCTCAGGGAAAAAGTTGCTGCATTATTCACATACGATTTGACGGTGGAAACAGGATACGGTGGGAACATGTAAGTTGGTTGCGCGCATAAAGAAGCAGCTCATGTGTAGTACGCCCTAGGTGGGGATATTTCTCAAACACTGGTGCACAGGACGATAAAATTGACCCCGTGATGAACCCGATGCCTCGTATGCTCCCAGCTTGTCCCTGAGTGTTATAATTCTTACCACTTGTCCAGCATCGATTGAAGAACCTCATAACCAGGTGCATCTCCACTGTGGAGGTAATGGATCCATGGTACGCATGTTTCGTGTACCATGCTGCCGTTCGATGTGCTAATTTGTCGCAGTCTTTTAATGAGTACGCAGGTACTCTCGTCCAGTGCTCAATGAAATATGTTATTAATAAAATTCTTGTAGCCTTTGATCCGATCTTCTGGCTGCACCATTGCAATGTTGACCGTATCTACGCATTCTGGGAGTACCTTTATCCCCAGTACTGGGTTGGGAATGGTTGGAAGTCCAAGAAGACAGGGAAGATTGTGCCATTCGGTATGTGTATCTCTGATTCTGCATCCTTTGACTTACATTCATGCTCCATAGTCACCGACAGTGGGACTTTTAGTCAGGATTCGGGTGCTGAAATAAGCGCTCTCACCCCGTGTCACCCTTTCCGCAGCAAACCAGAGGCTTACTGGACCTCAGAGGAGGTACGCGGTCTGCTGAGCACCAGCAAGGTGAACAAATGTAAGTGACTTGTTTTTGTGTTAGACGACCTCATCGACGTCTGTTTACAGACTACACGTACCCTGCTATCAAAGACCCCAAAACGGGCAAGGAGATCAAGGTGGACGTTCCTTATGACGTGAACAATCTAGAACTCCGAAAGCAATACCGACAGATTCTCTACAATCAGTTCACTCCGGACTTGGACCCCGTTGCCAAATTCCATGAGGAGCTCTCCGCTTCATCCTCTGTGCACGCCAAGTACGCCGATCTTCTCCTGAAGAAGGTGGACGAAACTATCCAACTACTCCACTTCTATCTTGTCGGGGAACTCCCCGAGTTTGCGTTTAACGGGTCGTACCGTCTCGAACTTTACTTCCTTGATCGTTCCGGAGTCCACGTCGTAAACAGCATCTCAGTGCTCGGGCGCGCAGACCCCGATAGGTGTGCCGCCTGCAGGGTTCGACGAGAGGCAGGAAATCACGTCCGTGGTTACATGCCTCTGGATCCTCGTCTCGTTGTCCACTTGATTGGTCGAACCGGCATCTCTCTACTTCCCCTGGAACCCCAGTTGACCGATCTAGCTACTATAATTCAATCAAGCTTCGGGATGAGACTGGTGGAGCCAGACGGGACTGTACTTGCCTTCGTGGACCCACCAAAACTCCCCGACCCAGGCGTCACTAGTCACCTTCTACAACTCGCATCTGTGGACCCAAGCCTTGCTAGACATATTCCCATACTCGGTTCTGCGGACCCAAGTATCGCTAGTCGGCTTATTCCCCTACATGAGAGCAAGATGCCAAAGTTGGCGCTTCATTCCGAGATCATCAACATCAACAAGGATCCAACTGCCCCCATCGGCTTCGGATCACACTTCAGTCACGGTATATTTGGCAAGGATATAATATGGAAAGCGCTTTAGGTGGGTTTCCTTGTTTACGCATATGGCGTCCGTCGCAGAGTTTGCTTTTCGACTTGCTCCCAGGCGCGCACACTTGGCCTTGGACGTCTCGATCCCATTTATCAACGACCGCCACTTTTTCATTCGCTCCGTTCCCGGCAAAATCCGGACAAGAAAAAGAAAAGGATTTCCAATTACCCTCTTCAAGTTGCTAACAGACTCATATGTGGATCGTTCAGTGTATAGTTGTGATGTGTTGTCGTGTCGACTAGTTGGTACCCACGATTGTAAGAGTAGTATGTCAACGAGGAATAGCCAGTGGATGCCAAGGGTTTGTGGTGACACACGATGGGCGCTCACTTTCGCGTCCGGGTAATGAGGTGCTCAGTCATTCTTCTAACTGGTTTCGTCGTCTGTCCGCCACGGTGATCACCGAGCCCAGTGCAACTCGGAGCCAACTTCACCTGCAGATGTACACCCTGAGATTTCTGGGGCACAACACTTCGAACGTGGCCTACATGGGCGTGGGATAGAGCGCCCGAGTTGGTTCTTTCGGGATTCCAACTCCTTCCAAACTTGGTTGTGTCCGAGTCCTCACCACTCTACGTGCATGCTATATGCTAGTTGGGCATGACCTTGTACGACGGTAATGTGACGCCTCTCTAGACTGGTCTGGGTGTTATCATGGGTGGCGGTGACCTGCAGCGTGTTGATAGGAGAACCCGGCATCGCATCGTTCAACCCAAACATGACTGCACACTATGGCCTTTCTCGACGAGACGATCAATATATATACTACTGATACTATTATACTACTGGAGAGCCATCAATCCAAAGGGTTGTTCAAAGAAGTCCTGGTAAACAATCCGGGTACTACAGATGCTTCAACCAAAGCGACGATAAAACAAAATACAAAAGTCATAAAAAGGAAACAAACGCGTTGTACTAACCTACACTTAAAGCACGTCCAGTACGCGCACGTTATCTATCAGATCGTCTAAGATTGTCGGCGTGATCTCTTCTACCTGGACAGTGATCAGGCTCTCCGCAGCGACCCGCCTGTACGCTGCTACGTTGACACGGCTTGGTGTGAGCAACAGCGCACCAAACAGCTGTCTCAATCGAGCGATAAGTCTGGCGGCGAGTGCCTGCTTATCAGTCTGCGCCAGAGTCGATGGAGGCACGAGAGATGCCGTATGATGTGAATGTGCAACAACCCATCCACTAAACAACCTAGGACGGTGAAAGTGCCATGCCGTTCGTGTTTTCAGGGCCGTCGAAGGGATATTAGAATGATCCAGGGACAATGGCAGCCTGTCTATCGGTGAAGCTTGGTTGGCCGAGCATTCCTCATATATTGTCTCAGATACACTTCCGACAGGCTGTTGGTCAAGAAGAAAGTCAATCCACGGGTGAATGAGGTATAGTGATTTATAGCGTGAGAGGTCCTCTTCGGTCCTAATTTCCACAACTCCGAGTGCAGTGGTTTGTGCACGGAATACTGGTTCCGATCTGCTCCGAGACGGCGATAGACGCCCAAGTTTGAAAAGGATGCACGGTAACTTCATTCGTTTTCCGACGCTTAATGGCACAGGGAGGTCGTTGAGTTTGTCATATAATCTTGTGACCAAGGCGAGATTGAGTGAAGCATCGAGCGGTCCAGGAGCGGTCGCAGTCTCCATCTCGGCACCTGTGACTGTGAGAGGAATGTGTGACGTGGGTGGCTTCTCGAAGACAGAGATCTTGGCTGGGAGACAGCTATTGAAGCCACCGGATGTCCCTGACCACGCAAGAATGCTCGTGTCTCCAGAGCTCACAAGCAGCTGTGCCAATAACCGCCCAAGAGCCTCTTCCCCCTCGCCATACTTGATAGGCACCGAGGTAGAGAACATTCCGAACAACGAGTAAGCAGTGTCCTCCACCCGCATTGATTGACGTGTCGAAGCCAGGCGAAGCTTTTCTCGAATGTCCTCCAGACCTGGTTGGAGGGCCATCAAAGCTTGTGCCGAGATACCTGTTGCCTTCTCCATCTCCGCAATGATCTCAGGCGACTCTTTATGGTTGGCAATACCAAGGTTCCTGTAAGGCGTACAGTCCTTGTTGTAGAATCGGACCACCTTCGATGCATAGTATTCCTGGAATGTCCACGCACGAGTGTTCCAGACGCTTTCCATAAGACGTCGTAGTGGAGAGTCGAGGAGATAAACAACCGTCAAGGCAGAACCCTGGTACCACCTGAACATGGCGACCAGGGACTCTTGCAGGACGGTGGAGTCTTTCTGGTTAATGCAACACATATCGCTCCATGCCCATTTCAACCCGGCGTCTCGTACGATCTTGCAGAACATCTTTAGTTTCTCCTTCGTGGGAGATTTCTCGAGTTCATACACCGACTTGCCCTTAACTTCCTGGAATAAGGGTTCACTCCCTTCCCACGTATGAGAAAACATGGCGTAACGATAGTGCAGACCAACTTCGTCCTCGATGCGAGTGCGATCGATGTCTGTGGTCATAGAAGAGACCAACTCGTGAAAAATTGGCTGCGCTTCGAACAAGGATGCTTGGCCTCGCCTATCAAGAAGACGACCGGAGTTGATATTGATGAGGGTTAATGGCAAGTTGCAAATGGCGTCTTTAATGACACCACGGATAGCTGCCTCCATCTGTGCAGGTTTGATGTACCAGCGAGCACGTTCTACGAAACAAGATCAACGGACAAACACCGGAAAAGTGAAGTTTTTCTAACCACGGGTCTCTGGATTTGCCAACTCTGACATCTTTATGAGCATCGTCTCGAATGCACCTTTTGTGGCACCATAGCGACCCATACCACGTAATGCTGCATGCTTCCTTTCGTAGCCCAGTGGTGATGATGGATCCAGCATAATGACCTGATTTTAATTCATTAGCAGGATCATCTTGAACAGAGTAAAATTGACACACTTCATTTGCACCATTTAATGCCTCTTTCCATGAGCCAATGTTAGCATACGCCTTGCTATGCTTCGCCAACAGGACATGTGGGTCAATAGGATTAAGGGAAAGTGCAGCTGAATAGTAGAGAATGGCCTTGTCATGCTACCGAGCATTTGAAGCACGATCGCCGTGGTCCTCTAACTTTCTGCCACATTGAAGTCTGAAGTCTAATAGAGAATAGTCAATTATTTGTCACCGTAGTGCATATGGGACCACTCACTAGTGATCCATTTTACCTGCACACCATCAGTCTCATATGCCAATTCATTCGTCATTTCTTGCAGACACTCGGTCGCGTCTGTGATGTAATGCAATGCTTCTAATTGTTCACACACAGCCTGATAAATTGCGAATTTCGGAGCAGTGAACTCCGGACACAGAACGTCAGAACCACAAGACATCCAGAATGAGGAAAAATACACACAGCAACAGCGGTGCCCAGGGCATCTTGCCAGGAACGACTCGTCAGAGTCGCCTTTGCCCACACTCCTAAAAGTAATCTCGAGTCAATGTGAGTAATTGGTACATTGGAATGCAAGGCTAATGTTGAAGCTACTTTGCATTTGGAGGTGGAGAGCCACCGTTGTGTAAAACCTGACGAAAAGCATTCGATGCATGGTATATTCATTGGTAGAAACATGAGCTTACCTGAGACCCACTCAATGATGGCTTCTCGCATATAGACCTCCTTTTCAAACGTACGTACAAACTTGAGGAGGTAATCGCTAGCATCTTGTAGGCACCCTGCCATATAGAGCACGTCACAGAGACACTGTTGAATTGTAATATCAAGATTATCAAACTTCCATCCAGATATCTGTCGAGGTTTGTGAGCAACATTGATATATTGCAATACGAACATTGTGGAACTTGCCAGTGAGACCAATAAGAGTGACTGACCCACGTGGGGCCGCAGTTGTGCTCGTGCATACTCGTACGACTGTATCGCATTTGCATAACTACCAATCTCCATTTGCGAGTCTCCACAGAGGAGATACATGTGAGCCTGCTCAAAGCATCAGTCGTAATACTCACCGCATAGCACTGAGTTGTATACATGCCTGAATGACACAGCATATTGAATCGAAGGGGAATGTGGCAATAATGTCATCTATGCGCAGTATCACGTCCAGTTGGTCTCCAGCCATGAAGACAATGATGACCTAGTAAATATGAGGAGCGGAAGGAGACTCGAGTTAGAAAGTGAATACCTTGATGAGTAAGAGAAAGGTAGCGTGAGGTAAATCGGAGTGCACAAATGCCATGTCACAAGACCGATAGGCCTTCCGTTTGTCCCCCACACCGACGAGTGCAATACCCTTTGCAATGTAGCTGATGACACACAGCTGAATTTTGATGGCCTTGGTTAACGAGCGTCAGGGTCAATCCAAGCAGGTCCGAGTAGAACCTACCATTTCAGCATCAGCAAGCGCTGCATGCCACATTTGCAAATGAGCTCACACAAGAGCTCTGCAAGCGAGCATGTGATAGTCATTTCGGGCTTTGGCAATTATAGTGGTCAATAACATCTCTGTGTCTTCGAGCTGATCGCGCTCCCATAAATGTAGTACAACATCGCTTATATGTATATCTGGCTCTTGGAAAGAAGCGTGCAGACAAGACAACGGGATTGGATACTAGCGGAGAGATGAGTAAACTCCATCTGATACGACATGATCTGACAAGAGACAATACTTACTGTAATGTGAGATAAATTTTGGATGGTAATTTTTCCTCCGTCACCACCAATTGCGAGGAATTGGTCATCCGGAGAGAATGCAATGCAACGCACGTCGTGAGAATGCTTGAAGAGAGCAAGCTGTGTGTGGGTCGAGGTGCTCCAAAACGTGACAGTATCATTAGCAGCGTATGCGATAACCTGGCCATGCTTTGGTAGAGCGATACATGAGAGGTGTTTGGTGTCGAGGACTGGCCACTCCGAGACCACCGATCCGGTCAACGCATCAAGTTGCTTGACTGTATCGCGGGACACGACGAAGAGGTGACTGTTGAACCAGAAGAGGCCGCCGTTGTAGTCCTGGATGACCAGTACAGGGATGTCAACGAACAGGCGGCCAGTCTTGCTGTCCCAGACTTGGACTCCATCGCGAGTGGCTGTGGCGATGTGATTTCCACGTGGCAAGTATTTCGCAGCGATCATCTCCGAGTCCGATTGGTACCAGAGAGTTTGTACTTGTTTACCAGTCACGGGGCCCCAGACGGTCACCATTCCGTTTCCCGATGCCGAGACGAGCCGGGTCGAGTCCGGCGAAAAGTCTGGTCCCCTGATATCGTGGGAATCCCTTCTGTGTGCGATGACTTGTTCGTACGTCTTCGCATCCCACACGAAAACGTCGCCTCCGTACGTCCCCGCAGCGATCCAATTGTTGGAATTAGCAAGCGCGCTGCCACCCGATCTCGTCCGGCCCGACTAGTCACCGGTGCGCAAGCGGCGCGCATGCGCCATGAACATTTGGCAGCACCCTCACGCGTAGTATACTTTACCTGATT
>JBBPKI010000632.1:0-20036 GCA_038089155.1 Nevesoporus exiguus
ATCTTCTTCCACACCTCCTCCTCCTTCTTGACCTTGACCCACCTTCTCCACTCAGAGACCTTTGTTCTTCACTGTCATATCCCATGCCATTCCATCCATTTCCAACCTCTTTGGCCCCAACTCCTGTCAACTCCGGCCAATGCCAGCCAACTCCAACTCCCTCAGTCCATCTCCATTCCTCCACACTCAGAGCTTTGTTCCTCTGCTTGGACCAACCTGTGCTCAGACCGGTATTTGGTTATATCCGGACCCAGAACCCTTTTATAGTATTACTTATCATTATGGTACATTTGTAATCCTTGTCTCGGAACACAGCTCCTATGCTGTGCTCTGGCCATACTTACCTTCTGACCTCTTGTATATAATCCTTGTACACTCCATTGTGTAGCTTTAGCACGAATATCAAATTAGTCCTCTCTCTTCTCTCTTGTCACGATCCCTATCTCCTCCTCCTGTTGAAACTCCAATCCTCCAAAAAATGAGGACATGGACCTGTTCAAGGGCACAACACATAAGTCATGCACCAACGTCCTCCTGAATAACTCCACTCTGACTCCTCTGCTCCAGACTTTGATCCACCTGCGAGACTAACTAGTCTACTACCCCCTCAGTACCTCCAGACATCCAATCGGACTTGAGTCCAGAGAGTCCAAACTTAACATTCACAGGTTGTCATTGTTGTTCTTGTCCTCTGCTGGATGGTTGTCAGGCCAGGTCTTGATATCAGATGTGTTGGACATGGTGATTAGTGGTGGTAGTGGATAAAGTGACTCTAAGCACCCAGGTTTCTTTTTAACAGACAAACCCAACTCTGTTTTGGACTCTGAAACCAATCAACAGAGTCATGTGCTAACAGCCTTTAGGGGTTCAGGCCTAAGAGGGGGATACTGTCATATCCTGTCCAACTCTGGTCACTCTGGACCCACTCCAACCTAGTTACTCCAGTCACATGCACATACTCAACTCTGGGCAAACTCCATTGATCCTCCAGTTCATTCTTATTCAATATCATAGATCTTGACTTCAGATCTTTTCCATTATATTCTACCTTGACATCTCACCATAGATTCCACTATGACATCTCTGTTTCCATTTCATCTTGACATCTCTATTATCATTCCATCACAATGTCTCTACTATGTTTTATCTTGACTTCTGTTTCACTTACATAGTTATCTCTGTGCCTGCACACATTGTAGACTTACCTGATCTCATCTCTCTTAGTATATAAAGTCTCTACTTCTATCCATAGATACCTGTCATATCTATGATATACCATTCATCTCTGCCTCCTGTGATCCCATCTCTGACCAACTCTGGTCACCTCCACCACCCTCAGTCCACCTCTGCTTCCTCCATGCTCAGAGCTCCACTCCTCCACTTCAGACCAAGGCTGTGCTTGCACCGGAACTCAGCTATCTTCAGACCTGGATATCTCTTGTATATTCCGTTTGTACATCTCTTCACTTCTTTCATCCCTTCTTGGTCTCTTATGGACTCTTGATATTATCTCACTCATTCCATGACATCCTTGATGTCCCTGTTTATCTTTTAGTATAAAATCTCTGTACCTCTGTCATGTAACCTTAGCATGAATATTGATATAGTTCTGCTTTCCTAACTCCTGTTGTGATCCCCTCCTCCTCCCGTTGGAACTCCACTCCTCCAAAATACAAGGACATGGACCTGTTCAAAGGCATGACACATAAGTCCTGCACCAATGTCCTTTCTATGCAACTCCACTCTGACTCCTCCACTCTGGACTTTGGTCCAACTCCAAGATGAACTTCATTGACCACCCCTCAGCACCTCTGGACCTCCAATCGGACTTGAGTCTGGAGAGACTGGACCTTAACAGTATATTCATGCAGCCACTTGAGCAGGTCTCCACTTCTTTTGTCTCTGACCTCATGACCTCATACCCTCATGGCCCTTTGTCATGACCTCAGCATGTTCTGGGGATCCTTGTTGAAACCAACCCACACCTTCTTCTGTCCTTATGATACTTCTCTGACATCTTGCCATCCTCTTGATGGCCTCCTTCTTCCATCTCAGTGATACCTTTGAACTCTGAAATCCAACCCAACTCCACCCTCCTGGTGGGTCACCTTCCTTACCTCTTTCTCTGTTGCCAACTTCTCCTCCTATGCCCTCTGGTGAGACCACCCTTGGCTTTCAAGCCACCTCTTTGGGTTCTCCCTTTTGTTGGTTTTAGGATATAGCTTGCTTGCCATGAAACTCCATTGAGTGATTGGAACACAAGCAGCACATCATCCAACCCTGGCAAGTGGAATGCCAAACCCCCCATGCCTCCACTCTGGAGCACACTCTGGAATCACCACTGCTCTTAGACTTGTTGCCCTCCCACTTCCTTGTCAATGTCACTCCACTCATGTGTGCATGCAAGACAGATGGCCTAGTCCACTTTGTCAGTCACCTCTAGCCCCTTGCTGGAGGAAGGTAAGACACCTCCAATAGGAAAGTCACCCTTGCAACATCTGACTTCCCTCCACCCTCAACTCTGTTACCTCTGACCTTTTGGATCTCAAGTCCAGAGGTCACTCTGCTTTCTCTGTTGCCAACTCTGGCAAGTCCAGATGATATAGTATTGGACCCTCTAGAGGTCCTTTTCTTCCTCTCTCTATTCTATTTTCCCTCTGCTTTATTTCCTCTGTTATTCCTTCATCTGTTTCCTCTTTGTTCCTTTCCTCTGACTCTCTCCACCTAAGGACCAAAAGTCTGAAGGTAACTCCATTCATTGTCCACCAACTTGGGCTTACCTGGTCAGTCCAGACATCTGGGTAAGGAATCCTCTTTGGTTCCTTTCCTTTCCTTTCTCTGTTTCTACTTCTTATTTGTTCTCTTTTTCTCTGCCTCTTTTGTGCTTGCGGACCCCAAGTCCAATAGCAACTCTGTTTCATGTCTGCTAACTCTGGTCATGTCCAGTCTGTTTTGGACATTAGAGTAAAGGTTCCCATTTGGTTCCTTGCTCTTCCTTTCTCTTTTCTCCTGTTCTCTGTCTTTTTGTTCTGACACTGGATCACAATGGTAGACTCCTCTTCAAGGAGTGCTATTACCAGTTGACAAACACCCTCTGTTTCATCCTTATCTGATGATCACAAGTCTGAAGGTAACTCTGCTCTAACTCTGGTTTGCTCCAGCAACTCTGAAGCCTTTTCTTCTCTTTTGCTCCCTCTTCATTCTGTGTACTTCTACTTCATTATTTTCTCCCTTGTTTTTCCCTCTGACCTTGAACCTGAGGACCACAAGTCCAATGGTTATTCCATTTTCCACATCCAGCACCACATTTGCTTAACAGCCACCACTCTAGTTGCTCTGGCCTTGCACTCCACTCCCTCTGAACCTGAAGACATCAAGTCTGAAGGTAACTCCACTTCAACTCCAGTTCACTCCAGCAACTCCAGAGCTTTTACTTTTTTTTTTTCTTTTTCTTCCTGTTTCTGTTTTCCAGACTTGGGACCTACATCACCCTTGTCTGTGCTCTTTTTAAGAGCATCTCATGATACACCCCTCCTATTTTTTTCTCCATTTCTTGCCTTTCAGTGCTGCCAACTCAGGTGGCATCTGGTCTGTTCCAGACCAATCTGTTCCCTTTGTTCTTTCTGTTTCATTCTCCAGATCTGGGATGTTGTCGCTCTTGTCTGGGCTCTTTTTCTAGAGCATTTCCTGACACAATACTTCATTCTTTCTTCTTGTACCTCAAGACATTAGATCTGAAGGTAACTCCATTCCAAGTCCAGTTTGCTCTGGCAACTCCAGACCTCTTTCCTTCCTTTTCTCTTCTTCTTCTTCTGTTCTGTCGCCCTTGTCTGCATTTCATTCTGGAGCACCCCCAGACACATTCACTTCTTTCTCTGTCTGCTTTTATGACCTCATGATTTCCCCTCTGGATCCACTCCAGACCACTCTGATTTCACTCCACTCTGTCTTCCTGTGTCTATTTTTCCCTTTTGTTTCTGACCCTCCTAGTGCTGTCCACTCTAGCAGCATCTGGTCCATTCTGGGCCACTCTATTTTCATTTTTGTTCTTCTTTCCCTTTGTTGGCCCTTCAGGCCTTCATCTTTGTCAACTCCTGACAACCCCAATAAACACTGGTTCACTTCAGACCATTTGTCTCATTTTCTCCTCCTTCAGGCACTCCACCTCTGTGGCCTTTGTGCCAAACCTCTTTGGGTTCCTTGACATTTGTTTAGGACATTGCACGCTCACCCACTAAATGATCTCTTGATCATTGGGTTTAAAAAGCTGCAACTTTGTCTAACATACTCTTACAGATAGAATGCCAATCCTCCGCACTCCAGGACTCTATCTGGAAATCTAATCCTTGGAGTTACACCTCCAGGATTCACCCAAGGCCTTGAGCCTTCTGTTGTCATTGTCTGCAGACCTCTGACTGGCTTTGTCTGGATTTCTTCCCATGTTAAGGACTGACCAATGATTTGTCCCACTTAGCTCTCTGCCATCCTTGGGAATTTTTATAGTTTGTTGTTATTGTCTCCCTTGTTGTCTTCACTTCTAGGCTTTCGACCTTTGTGGTCTTGTCCTCTGGACCTTTGACCACCTTCCTTCCAGACATCTTTTCCCACACTTAGGACTGACCAAGATTGTCTTTGGCCTCTGCCAACTCCAACATCATTTCCTTTTTCAGAACTTCTCTGCTTTCTGTCCCATTTGTTCATTTCTGCTTTTTCTCCTTTTTATTCTTCTGTTTCTGTTTACCTTTGCACTCCAGTACCTCCACCTTACTCCGAATTACTCTGGAGTTACCTCCAATTAACTCTGATACAACTCCAATAATCTCCACTTTTGGTAGCTTTCTTGCACTTCTAATATCTCTCCTCCATTGTTACTTTATTTTTATTCTTTCCTTGTACTCCATGGTCAGCATTATCAGGCTTCTCTTGGGCCTCGAGGGCTCAGCCTTAAAGGGGAGGCACCTGTTAGACTGCAGGATACTTGTAGTCACTGTGTATTAGATAATTAAATGTAGGTACTAATCTGCAGGATACTTGTAGTCACTAAGTACCCTAAGGTAACTAATGGTGCGATGTAAGTACTAGCTTATGTAAGCTAAATGCATGGGTAATCAATAATTCCAACACTCCCCCTCAAGCTGAAACCCTGGCAAGGTGAATACTTGCTCAAAACAAAGAGGGAAATAACAATGAATGTGATACCTGAATAGAATCATTCATAAATGATTGTGTTTTGTGTCTGTTGAGTGTCTGTTGGTCCAGCATCAGCACAGTTGCCTTATATGGCAAGTTGTGGCTTGGCTATAGTGTGCTCTTGCTGCAGTGTGTGCACTCAGCTTCAACTAGCTCTGAGGCCTTCACCTTGGTGCTTCGCATGCTGGGATTGCTTCCCCATCATCTATAATCAATATATAACATGTTCAATGGCTTCAACTTGCCCAATATCATCTTGATGCAGCCATGTTACTCGGTGAGTGGACTTGGTGGACTGACCTCTTCTAGGTTGTGACTTCAATTGTCCTTGACAATGTGGTGGGTCTGGGTGTTCAGTATGTGGCCTGCGGTGATATGGAAATGGTTTGGATGGTCTATGTATGTTCACTATTATACGTTTGTGCTGTCCATACTGACTTGACTGTTGGTCAGCTAGTGCTCTTGCATCGACTCGTTCCAAGTCCATGCACACATCACTTGTTGTGCTGTCTATTACCCATCATCTTCCATCATCTATGGCGTCATCTGCATTGTTTCTCTTCAAATCGCATTCAATGCCTCTTGATGCCTTCTTGACCTCAAGATAGCCTCCTGGGTCTCTAACTCAACATAGCGCATTTGTTCCATTGAAGTGCTTGTCTCTATTATCCTCGGGACATTCCTGGTGAGTCCTCAAGCCTCTGTGCATCGCAGATTTGCCTCCCAGGTTGTCCTGGTCATCCGGCATCCTTTGAGGCAAGTCTCCCTTGACCCTTGGCTCTATGTGTCTGCTGACTATTCTGACACATTTGACAGCTTCTTTGGCCCATTGTTGCGTCTTGAAGCTCTTAACATGTCCGCTTCATCTCCAGCAAGCTTGTCAACACTTGCCAACTTTCTTCTCTCCTCCTCAAGCTCAATGCTTGAAGGTTCATCCTGTGTGTTTGCAGTGTCATCAGGTGGTTCAGGTGAGTCTTCTGGCATGTTCTCATACCATTCTGAATGCTAATCTGGCCTGCCTGTAGCCAATGACCTCAGCATGGCTCTCTTCAAGTAACTGCTGGCACTGTTCGTTGCACCCTCATCACTGTCACTACTACCTTGGCAGCCTTCTCCATCACCTTCCTGGACCTCTGGTGGTCCCTCGATGTCATCTGCTCGGTCACTGGACCTGTTCGTCATGCTCTTTATGTTGTCTGTCTTGATTGACTCAACCAATTCAGGCTTGTCCTTGAGTGCTCCAGGTCCATTTGTCTGGTCAACTGGCCATTCCACACACTGTCCATGGTCATCATCCATGTTATCCAGGCTATCTACAATGCCCTTCGACTCTTCCTTGTCAGCAGTACTAGCCCTTGTTGGACCCTCAATCAGTGAGCTAGAATGTGTCCTTGCATTCTTTCTATCAACCTGTGCTTCTTGTTGTGCTTCTCTGACCTCTCCATTGCTGTTCATGTCTGTGTTATCAAGCATAATGCTTTTGTTCAGTTTGCCTGTGATGTTTCCACTCAGATCAACTTGTATTGGGTTGGGCTCAACCTGTATGTGCATGTGGCATATCTGTCAACTCTGCACCTTGTCTGGCTGTTCATTTGACTTGCTGGATTGATGTAGCTTGCCACTACTGTCACCTGTCATTGCCACAGGACCTTTCAGTGCTCTCAACATGCTTTTGACCTTCTTGACCTCTGCCTCACTCCTTGCCTTGTCTGCTCCTTCACTCAAGCCTTCTGGCTTGTCGTGGGGCTCTGTGAGCTCATCTGGATGATGCTCATTGTCACCCAGCACATCCACAGGGTCTTCTGACAGTCTTGACTTTGCTGTCTCACCATCATCTGGATCTGTGATGTCCTTGTCTGTGCAGTTGTGCGCTCTCAGCACATCTTCTTTGTGTGCAGTAAGCTCAGCACTCCTGCTGCTTGACCTCCAGTTCTCCCCCTTGAGCAGCATGCTCTGGGTTATCTCTGGTAGGCAGTCTTCTTTGCTGTCCTTGACTTCATGTGTGCACATGATCATTTTGCTGCTGTCTTCATTATCATCAACTCCCACTCCAGTGTCCTTTACACCTCCTGCTGCCTCTATTTAGCTCTCTCCTCGTGATTCCATTTTGCTCAGCATTCATATGGCATGCATGGTGGTCGTTTCAACTGGTGGGGTGCTGTTCAGCTCATGTGACTTGTCTGTTGGTTCTGCTGGCTCAGTGCATGCCATGTTTGGGTTTGCAACATCAGCTCCTGCTTTGTTGTCCCATTGGCTTGCCATTTTGGGTTCATGGGGCATGACTGTGGTGCAATGGATTTCCATGTCCTCACTTTTGTCATTCTTACCCCTCCAACCCTTTGGCTTCTGCAACCTGGCCATTGGCTCAGCATCTATTGCATTCCAGTTCTCCAACTAAGTGCATTTGACTTTCTCACACTCCTTGTGCTGCCTCTGGTAGTAGTCGACTTCCTCTTGAAGCCTTCTCTGGTGTTCTTCAACTAGGGCAGTATCTTCTGAACTAAGTAGTCCTTTCTTGGAGGTGTCACAGTTGCATGACTTGTGTCCATATCCTCTGCAGTCATCGCAGTACCCTTCAAAGTGTTTTGGCATGCGTGTTTGTCAGCCCATTTTCTTGCATTCATATTGGAGTTGAGTGAGTGAACTTCTGCCTGTCTACTAAGCACAGACAGGGCTCATAACCTTTTAGACTGTGGGATACTTGTAGTCACTGTGTATTAGATAGGTAAATGTAGGTACTAACCTGTAGGATACTTGAAGTCACTAAGTACCCTAAGGTAACTAATGGTGTGATGTAAGTACTAACTTATATAAGCTAAATGTGTAGGTAATCAATAATTCCAACAGCACTATCCACCACTGCCTCACCCTATCACCTCCATCCCTCAACTCTGGTGCACTTGTTGCATATCTCTGCACCATGTTGTACCTTGTGGTACACTTTCTAATCTCCACTCACTCCAGCAATTCCAGAGTTATTCCTCTGAAGCCTCCACCTCAACTTCATTTTCACCTTTGGTACCCTCAAAATACACCCCTATCCAACCTCTCTGAGGGCCATCAGCTCTCTTGCCCATCCCCCAGTCTATTCTCTAGGGTTTACAGGCTTTCTCCTCTGTCTTCTAGACTTTCTGGTACCTCCATTTGCAATCTGGCATCCTCCAGAGTTGTATTAATTCAGTTCCTCTATTTCTCTGTTTCCATTTACTTCTCTGTTCAGTATTGGACTAATTGCACTTCTTCATTGCTTTTCAGTCCTTTTTCCATTTGTCTTCGAGTGCCCCAGCACCTAGTGTACTCCTTAGTGTTCACCTCCAATACCTCTGGTTCAACTCTGGAATACCCTGCTCTATATTATGATTCCATTGCTTTTGACCTCTTTCAGGTCCCTTGGCTCTCGTCTTGTTTCTCTTCTGGACTTTCACCAACTCTACTGTTTTGTTTTGCACTCCATGTAGTCCAGTTTTATGCTCTCATCTTGTTTTGCTTCATTCACCTCTGATACCCCATGTACAACTCCAGTTTAACTCTGCTTAACTCCAGTTTTCCTCTGTTTTATATTTGCTCCTATATCTGTTCTCATCTCCCTCCATCTGCCCTTGTTCCTTCATGTCCTCTGTTTATTCCACTCACATTTTCTGCCTTCTGTTTCTTTTGGTGCATTCCTGTGCCACTCCATTTCCCTCTATTCACTCTGGCTTAACTCCGAAGTAACTCCGGTTTTTCTCTGATTCACTTCATTTCCATTCCTACCCTCTGTTTTCCATCTCTTTCATTCTAGACTTGTTCCATTTTCCTCCATAACTCTGACCTTACTCTGGTCTTTTAACCTTTTGGGTACACTTATGTATCTTTATCTTCTCTGTTTGCAGGATCATTCGGTACCTGGCTTACACCTCTGATTCTCTGGCCTATTTTGGACATCTTTGAGCTCTTTCTGGGACTCCCAGACTCCATTTATTTCTCCTCCATCTCTGTTTCCATTTCTGTCTCTGTATTTACATCTCCATTCTTTTTCTGTTCCACTCTGTTACTTCCTCCAAGCTCTGGTATGCTCCACATACAACTCTGGTTCTTCTCCAGGGACCTTTGTCCTCTGTCCTTCCTAGTGCCATCTGGTGCCCTCTGCTCTCTGGCCCTCTTCAGGCACCTCTGATCCCCTTTTGGGGCTCCGTCTTTTGTTTCTCTCTACCAGTTTTCCTCTGTATACTTCTGTTAAGGTCCAGTCTCTCCGGACTCAAGTCCAATCAGAGGTCTGGAGGTGCTAAGGGGTGGTTGACGAAGTTTGTCTCAGAGTTGGACTGAAGTCCGGAGCAGAGATGTCAGAGCAGAGTTGCATAGGAAGGACATCAGTGCAGGACTTATGTGTTGTGCCCTTGAACAGGTCCATGTCCTTGCATTTTGGAGGAGCGGAGGTCCAACAGGAGGAGGGAGAGATCATGATGAGAGTGGGGAGAGGTGACTGATTCGATATTCATGCTAAGGGATACATGACAGAGGGTACAGAGGTTTTATACTAGAAGAAGAGTAGAAACATCAAGGATGTCAGGGAATAAGTGATATAATATCAAGGGTCCAGAAGGGACCAAGAAGGGATGAGGGAAGTGAAGGGAAGTACAAATGGAATGTACAAAATGATATCCAGGTCCAAAGTATAGCCAAGTCCCTGTGCAAGCACAGCCTTGGTCTGGAGCGGAGGAGCAGAGCTTTGAGTGTGGAGGAAGCGGAGGTGGACTGAGGGCAGCAGAGGTGACTGGAGTTGGTCAGAGATAGGGTCAGAGGGGGCAGAGATGGATGGGATGTCATGGATATGACAGTGCCTCCCCTTTAAGGCTGAGCCTTCAAGGCCTACAGTAAGCAGGGGTTCAGTGTAGAGCTAATCCAAGAAAGCAGTCAGGCTTCTTTGGAGATGGTGCACTGATGGAGTGAATGATGGAGGTGTTTACTGGGCTGGGTACAAGAATAATGTCACACAGAGTTAGATGGAGGTTTCCAGACCAACCAGATAACTCGGAGTCCTGCTGATGATGATATGCTAGCTCCAAAAAGGAGGCTCCAAGCCTCAGTGTGAGAGGGGTCAAAGTGTGCCTTTGGCACAACACCTGACAGGGATGAATACAGATGATGCATGGGGTGGATTCGGAGGGCATGGAGGGTGCACAAGTGGAGTGGAATGGATGCCAGAGATGGCAGAGCATGCAGAGTGGCAGCAGATGACAAGAGGAGGTGGCTGGACACTGGAGAAGAACGTGGAGAGAGGAAACAGAATTGGAGGAAAATGAAAACAAACAGAAAGAAGACAGAAAACCCCAGAAGAGGGTCAGAGGTGCCTGGAGGGGGCCAGAGAGCAGACGTCACTGGAGAGTGCTGAAAAGATGGAGGATAGAGGTCCTTGGAGAAGGACTGGAGTTGTATGTGGAGCACACCAGAGTCCAGAGAAGTTCTAAAGTAGAATGGAAGAAAATGGGACATAGCTACAAAGATAGAGATAGAAACAGAGATGAAGGAGAATGTAGAGTTAAAGGGCCCCACAAAGGGGTCAAAGATGTCTGAAACAGGCCAGAGAAATGGAGGTGTGCATCAGATACTGAATGGTCCTGGAAACAGAGAAGATAAGATATATAAGTGTACCCAAAATGTTGTAAAACTGGAGTAAGGCTGGAGTTATGGAGGGAATTGGAACGAGTCCAAAATTGAAGAGCAGAAAACAGAGTGTAGAAAGAGAAACAAAGTAAGCTGGAGAAAATCTGGAGTTACTCCAGAGTTAGGCCAGAGCAAACAGAGGGAAATAGAGTGGCACAGGAGTGTGCCAAAAGAAACAGAGAGTAGAGAAAGTAAACAGAGTAAACAGAGGAAATGAAAGATGAGGCCCAGATGAAGGGAGACTGGGAACAGAGATAGAGACAAAGATTAAATGGAGAAAAAGCGGAGTTATCCAGAGTTAATCTGGAGTTGTACACAGGGTACCAGAGGTGAATGAAGCAGAATGAAGGCAAGAGAATAGTGCTCGACTACATAGAGGGTGAAGGAAAATGCCAGAGTTGGCGAAAGTCTAGAATAGAACATGGAAAAAAATGGAAGGCCCTCAAAGGGGTCAAGTATTGGAATTGTAATATAGGAAGGGGTATTCTGGAGTTAGACCGAAGGTATTGGAGGTGAATGCCAATGAGTACAACTAGTACTGGAGTGCTCAAAGACAGAACAGAAAGGACTGAAAGGCAAAGAAGAAGCCATTAGTCCAAAACTGGAGAAAACAATGGGAGTGGAGAAATGGATGAGTGGAAGAACAAAATGAGCATAACTCTGGAGGGTGCTGGAGGACACACAGAGGTGTACCACAAGGGTACTAGATGGTCTAGCAGGCAGAGAGAAAGCCTGTATGCCAAGAAGAGAGTCTGGAGGGTACAGATAGAGAACTCCATCAAGGAGCTAGAGGAAAGATAGCAAGGTGAGGTTGGCAGAGGTGTACCTTAAGGGTACTGGAGGTGAAAATGGAGTCAAGGTGGAGGCTTCAGAGGGATAACTCTGGAATGGCCAGAGTGAGTAGAGGTTTGGGAGTGTACTGCAAGGTACAAGATGGTGTGGAGGTGTGCAATAAATGCACCAGAGTTGAAGGGTGGAGGTGATAGGGTGAGGCAGTGGTGGGTGGTGCCTCCCCTTTAAGGCCGAGCCCTCAAGGCCTGAGAGGAACCCAAGAATGCTGACCATAGAGTATATAGGTAAAAATGAAACAGATGTGAAGGGAAAAGAAAAAATATCAGAGTTGAAGCAGAGGTAATTGGAGGTAACTCCAGAGTAAATCGGAGTAAAGTGAGGTAATTGGAGTGCAGAGATAGACAGAAACAAAAGAACAAAAGGAGAAAAAGCAGAATAAACAGATGGAACAGAAAGCAGAGATGTGCTGAAGAAGGAAATGATGCCAGAGTTGGCAGGGAGGCCAGAAGACAATCTTGGTCAGTCCTAAGTGCAGGGAGAGGTGTCCAAAATGAAGCTGGTCGGAGGTCCACAGGACGAGACCACAAAGGTCAAAGACCTAGAAAAAAAACAACAGAGACACCAATGATGAACTATAAAAAATGTCAGGGATGGCAGAGAGCTAAATGGCATAATCATTGGTCAGTCCTTAACGCAGGGAGAAATCCAGACAAAGCTGGTCAGAGGTCCACAGACAATAACTGCAGAGAGGCCCAAGACCTTGACCCACCAGGGGGTCAGAGTCAGGTTGGAGTTCAGAGTTTGGAGGAGAAGAGAGGGGCTGTTGAGAGGACAGCGAGAAGTCAGAGGAGTGTTGTAAGACCAAAGTTAGTGCATAGTTGGGTTCAGTGAGGATCCCAAGAGTATGCTGAGGTCATGATGAGTATTCATGATGGTATGAGGTTGGAGACAAAAGGAGTGGAGACCTGTTCAAGTGGCAGCACGGATATACTGTTAAGGTCCAGTCTCTCTGGACTCAAGTCCGATCAGATGTCCAAAGGTGCTGAGGGGTGGTCGATGAAGTTCATCTTGGAGTTGAACCAAAGTCTGGAGTGGAGGTGTCAGAGTGGAGTTACATAGAAAGGACATTGGTGCAGGACTTATGTGTCACACCCTTGAACAGGTCTGTGTCCTCATATTTCAGAGGAGCAGAGGTCCAACAGGAGGAGGAGGAGATCACAATGAGAGTGGGAAGAGGTGACTAATTTGATATTCATGCTAAGGGATACATGACAGAGAATATAGAGGTTTTATACTAGAAGAAGAATAGGGACATCAAGGATGTTAGGGAATAAGTGAGATAATATCAAGGGTCCATAAGGGACCAAGAAGGGATGAGGGAAGCAAAGGGAAGTGGAGGTGACTGGAGTTGATCAGAGATGGGGCTGAAGGGGGCAGAGATGTATGGGATGTCATGAATATAACAGCTTCATTCTTACTTTCAGTTTTTGTTTTCCAGTCCTTCTGTTTCATTTTCCATTTCCTCTGATCTTTTCCTCTCTTGTTAAATCATCCCAGACTCTCCGGACTCAAGTCTGATTGGAGGTCTGGAGGTGCTGAGGGGCAGTCAACGAAGTTCGTCTCAGAGTTGGACCGAAGTCCGGAGTGGAGGTGTCAGAGTGGAGTTGCATGGAAAGGACGTTGGCGCAGGACTTATGTGTTGTGCCCTTGAACAGGTCCGTGTCCTCGTATTTTGGAGGAGCAGAGTTCTGACAGGAGGAGGGGATCATGACGAGAATTAGGAGAGTGGGAATTAAGTTGATATTTGTGCTAAGGGATACACAACAGAGGTACAGAGGGTTTTATACTAGAGGGTAAATAGGGACATCAAGGATGTCAGGGAATAAGTAAGATAATATCAAGGGTCCATAAGGGACCAAGAAGGGATAAGGGAAGCAAAGAGGTGTACAAATAAAATATATGGAATGATAACCAGGTCCGAGGATAGCCAAGTCCCTGTGCAAGCACAGCCTTGGTCCAAAGCAGAGGAGCGGAGCTCTGAGTGTGAAGGAAGCAGAGGTGGACTGAGGGTGATGGAGGTGACCGGAGTTGGTCGGAGATGGGGCCAGAGGAGGCAGAGATGGATGGGATGTCATGGATATGACAGTGCCTCCCCTTTAAGGCCGAGCCCTCGAGGCCTACAGTAAGCAGAGATTCAGTGCAGAGCCAATCTGGAAAAGCAGTCAAGCTTCTTTGGAGAGGTTGCACCGATGGAGGGGATAACGGAGGTGCTTACTGGGCCGAGTCCGAGAATGATGCCATGCGGAGTTCGGAGGTGTCCAGACCAGCTAGGGAAACTCAAAGTCCGGCTGCTGATAATATGCTAGCTCCGAAAAGGAGACTCCAAGCCTCAGCACGAGGGAGGTCAAGGTGTGCCTATAGCACAACACCTGATGGATATGGATGATGTGCAAGGTGGGTTTGAAGAGCATGGAGGGTGCAAAAGCAGAGTGGAATGGATGCTGAAGATGGCAGAGCATGTGGAGTGGCAGCAGAGGACATGCGGGGGTGGCTGGACACTGGAAAAGAAGAAAACAGAGAGGAAAGGATTGGAGGGAAAGGAAAAACAGAGAGACTGAAAAACTGAAACTGAAACATAGACAGAGACAGAAAAATGGAGGGTAAATGGATACAGAGAAAGGAGAAGACAGAGAACCTCAGAAGGAGGTTGGATGTGCCTGGAGAGGGCCAGAGGTTGGAGGACACTGGAGGGTGCTGAAAAAACGGAGGATAAAGGTCCTTGGAGAAGGACCAGAGTTTGTACCAGAGTTCGGAGTAAATAACAGAGTAGGACAGAAAAGGAATGGAAATGTAGGTATAGAGATGGAGACAGAAATGGAGATGAAGGAAGTTGGAGAGTGGTCAAAGATGCCCAAAACGGGCTGGAGAAACAGAGGTATGCCAGGTACCAAATAGTCCTGGAATGGAGAAGACGAAGGTACATAAATGTACCAAAAGGTTGAAAAGCTGGAGTAAGCCAGAGTTAACGGAAGGGAAAGGAATGAGTCCAGAATGACAGAGACAGAAAACAGAGGATAGAAATGAAATGAAGTAAACTGGAAAAATTCCGGAGTTACTCTGGAGTTAAGCCAGAGTAAATGGAGGAAAATAAAAGGATGTGAAGGGGCATATCAATGTGCCAGAGGGAAATGAAGTGGCACAGGAATATGCCAAAGGGAATAGAAGCAGAGGGTGTGAACAGAGTGAACGGAGGTAATACAAGAACAAGGGCAGATGGAGGGAGACTGGAACAAATGCAGAAACGAAGATAGAACACTAAAAAAGCAGAGTTAACTGGAGTTAATCCAGAGTTGTACATGGGGTACCGGAGGTGAATGAAGTAGAAAAGACAAGATAATAATGCTCAACTACATGGAGGGCAAAAGAAAACACCAGAGTTGGTAAAAGTCCAGAGGAGAAACAAAACGAGAAACAAGGGACCTAAAAGTGGTCAAAAGCAATGGAATCGTAATGTAGCACGGAGTAGTCCGGAGTTGAACTGGAGGTATCGGAGGTGAATGCTGAGAAGTACGACTAGTACTGGAGTGCTTGAAGACAGAACTGAAAAGGACTGAAAGGCAATGTTAAACTTGGTCTGGACGAACTCTGATGAACTCCAGAGCGCCAGAGTTGGCTAAGCAGATGGGACTTGGCTTCACTGTATGTGGTGTGCCCTTACAGCAGATCTGTTGTCCTGGATTTATGGACAGAGAGTCAGAGGTTGGAGGTGGGTCGGAGGAAGTCACTCAATGACTTGGAGGGGTCAGAGGAGGAGAATGTTGAGTTAAGTTGATATTCAAACTAAGGAAAATACATGGTGTAGTCTACAGAGTTTATATATGGAGGAGAGGAGCAGATGACTAAAGTCCGTAGTCAAATGACTAAGTCTGCAGAAGATTACTAAGTATGGAGATGGAAGGAAATATGTACTGTAGGAGTTTGGAGGTAAGTGTACTGGAGCGCAGCCTTGGAGCTGTGCTCCTAAGTGAGCACTGGTACTGGAGTTGTATCTAAGTGGAGAAAGTGGTACAATAATTAGTAATAAAGTTCTATCATAAGAAAGGAGTCATGAAGGTGTACTAAGAACAGAGTCCAAGGAAACTAGCTACAGAGAAACATAGAAATGTCACCAGAGTTGTGAGCAGAAATGCACCAGAGGGTGCTGGAGTAACCAGAGTTGGGTTCTGGGATATGACAGGCAACGAAGAAGTGATTAGTCTGAAACTGACGAAGAGAGCAATGGAAACAGAGAAATGGAGAAACTAAAAGAATACAACTCCAGAGGATGCCGGAGTGCAATGGAGGTGTACCACAAGGGTACTGGATGGTCTTGAAGGTGGAGAGAAAGCCTGTAGACCTAGAAGAGAGTCTGGAGGGTACAGATAGAGAACTCCATCAAGGAGCCAGAGGAAAGGTAGCGAAGTGAGGTTGGATGGAGGTGTACCTTGATGGTACCAGAGGTGAAAATGGAGTTGAAGCTGAGGCTTCAGAGGGATAACTCCAGAATGGCTGGAGTAAGCGGAGGTTCGGGAGTGTACTGCAAGGTATAAAATGGTGTGGAGGTGTGCAACCAGTGCACCGGAGGTGAAGGATGGAGGTAACAGGGTGAGGTGGCAGTGGGTGGTACCTCTCCTTTAAGGCTGAGCCCTCAAGGCCTGAGAAGAGCCCAAGAATGCTGACCATAGAGTACATAGGCAGAAAAAGAATAAAAACAGAGGGAAAAGAAAAAGAGGTGCCAAAAGCGGAAATTATCAGAGGTAATTCTGGAGTTAAGCGGAGGTAATCAGAGGTAAATCGGAGGTAACTCCGGAGTAATTGGAGTATAGGGGTAACAGGAATGAAAGAAAAATAGAAACAGAAAAAGTAAAAGGAGGACAAAGGCAGAAATGAACAGATGGGATGGAAACAAGAATAGTCCTGAGTGAAGGAAATGATGCCAGAGTGGGCAGAAAGCCAAGGACGATCTTGGTTGGTCCTAAGTGTGGGGAGAGGGGTCCAGAACAGAGCTGGTCGGAGGTCCACAGGACGAGACTGTGAAGGTCAAAAATCTAGAAGAAAGACAACAAAGACGACAGTGACAAACTAAAAATATGCCATGGATGGCAGAGAGCTAAATGGGATGAATTGTTGGTCAGTCCTTAGCATGGGGAGAACTCTGGATGAAGCCAGTCAGAGGTCCGCAGACAATGACTGCAGAAGGCCCAAGGCCTTGGGCGAATCCCAGAGGTGCAACTCCCAGGATTAAATTTCCGGACAGAGTTCTGGAGTGCAGAGATTTGGCATTCTATCTGTAAGAGTATGTTAGATGAAGTTGCGGCTTCTTAAACCCAATGATCAACAGATCATTTTAGTGGGTGAGTGCGTGGTGTCCTATACTAAACAAATGTCAGAGAACCCAAAGAGGTTTGTGTTACAGTTTTGTTTCTTCATGGTCACCTCCTACTTATTTTCTTCCTTCGTCTTTGGGAGGGACCGATCACACGGGAAACATATGTCCCATACCTAGTCATCCTGTATTTGGATGACATCCGCCTGATCCCATTACTATACTGTAGCTTTGGACTTCACAGCCTCCATCTATCTTTGATCCTTTTGACATCTTTCATTTCACCTTCATCTTTTGATACTGATGTGCTACCTTCACCACCATCCTTGATAGATGGTTACCATCCTTGGCTGTGGGCATAGCCGCTTGTAGGTAGACACTATTTAAACCTCCATGTAAAGTAGCGTTTCCCTCAGCCAATTCTTACTCACTTTTGTGGTTACCTATTGCTAAGCTCATCCACTCGCCTCACCAGAGAAGAGAGCCTCTTGTCTTTGCCTACCCTTCTTTCAGGAAGTACCGCATGCCCCTGCACGCCTCACTATGAGGAGAGTTGCCAAGTACCTCGTCCAGGTACTTTCTTTGACCTAGCGAAGGTCCGTCCTCCAAGTCGAAAGCTAACCCTGAGTGGGTCGTCCTGCTAGTCGAGCACCGCACTACGAGACAGTGCGGATCATCAGCAAACTCTCAGAGTCACCCTGCTGACCAAGGCACTTCTATACTTGTCCTAGGATGTTGAGCCTCTTCGTGAGTGCCTCCCTAGCCCAAGTCGGCCAATAGCCTAGAGATAGAAGTCAGTCGCTGGTAATAGGAAACCACGACCGTTATAGTTTGGCATGAAGGCCACAAAGGTGAATTGCCCAAAGGAAGAGAAAGTGAGACAAATGGTCTGGAGTGGACTGGAGTTTGTTGGAGTTGTTGAAGTTGACAAGGTGAAGGCCTGAAGGGCCAACAGAAGGAAGGGAGAAGAACAGAAGAGGAAATGGAGTGGCCCAGAATGGACCAGATGCTGCTGGAGTGGACAGCACAGAAGGGTCAGAAACAGGAGATATAGACATAAGAAGACAGAATTAGAGTAAAAACAGAGTGGTCCGGAATAGACCCTGAGGGGAAGTTGTGAGGTCATCAAAGCAGACAGAGAAAAGAGTGGATGCATCTGGGGGTGCTCCAGAATGGAGTGCAGACAAGGGCGATGCAAGTCCCAGGTCTGGAGAACAGAATGAAAGAGAAAAGAAGGGACGAAGAAGAAAAGGGTCCAGAGTTGCCAGAGCAAACTGGACTTGGAACAGAGTTACCTTCAGACCTAATGTCTGGAGGTATGGAGGAAGCTGAGAGAAAAGATGAGAGTTGCATCATCAAGTGCTCCAGGAAAGAGCACAGACAAGAGGGATGCAGTCCCAGGTCTGGAAAATGAAACCAAAGGGGACAGAAGGAAACAGAGTGGTCTGGAACAGACCAGATGCTGCTGGAGTTGACAGCACCAAAAAGAAAACAAAAGAAGAAATTAGAGAGGTGCATCATGAGGTGCTCTTGAGGAGAGTGCAGACAAGGGTGACACAGGTTCCAAGTCTGGAAAACAGAAACAGAAAGGAAAAGAAAAAAATAAAATGGAAACTCTAGAGTTGCCAGAGTTGAAGCAGAGTGCAAGGCTGAGTGACTGGAGTGGTGGCTATTAAGCAATGCAGCGCTGGAGGTGAGGGAGAAAATGACCTTTGGACGTGTGGTCCTCAGGTGCAGAGGTTAGAGGAAAGAATTGAAGGAGAAAATGAAGAGCAGAAGCAACCAGAGTGAAGAGGAAGCTTCAAGAAGAAAGGGCTCCAGAGTTGCTGGAGCAAATCGGAGTTACCTTCGGACTTGTGATCATCAGGTAAAAATGAAATGGAGGGTGTTTGTCAACTGGTAATGGCACTCCTTGAAGAGGAGTCTACTATCGTGACCTGGTGTCAGAACAAAGCATAGAGGACAAAAGAAAGAAGGAAAGGAAAAGAACCAAAAGGGGGTCCCTTACCCTGGATGTCCGAAACAGACCAGACATGACTGGAGTTAGTGGACATGAAATGGAGTTGCTATTGGACTTGGGATCCAAAGGCACAGAAGGAACAGAGGAAAAGGAATCAAATGAGAAGAAGCAGAAAACAGACGGAGGAAAGGGAAGGAACTGAAGAAGGGGATTCCTTACCCAGATGTCTGGACTGACCGGATAAGCTGGAGTTGGTGGACAACAAATGGAGTTATCTTCAAAATTTTGGTCCTTAGGTAGGAAGGGTCAGAGGAAGGGAACAAGAGGAAACAAAGGAAGAAATGTCAGAAGGACATAACACAGAAACAAAATAGAACAAAGAGAGGAAGAAAGGACCTCTAGAGGGTCCAAATACCATATTGTCCGGACTTGCTGGAGTTGGCAATGGAGAAAGTGGAGTGAACTCCAGACTTGAGATCCAAAAGGTTGGAGGTAACGGAGTTGAGGGTGGAGGGAGGTTGGATGTTGTGAAGGTGACTTTTCTTACCAAGGATGTCTTGCCTTGCCCAGCGAAGGCTGGAGGTGGCTAAACAAAGTGGACTTGGCCATTACTCTTGCATGCACATGCGAATGCAATGACAATGGCAAGGGGTGGTGGGCAATAAGTCCAAGGTCCATGGCAATTCTGGAGTGCGCTGTAAAGTTCTAAATGTGCCTGCGTGTGAGGCAAGAGAAAGATGTGGGGCGATATGTTTGTCCCAGGGAGTCGCAAGGCAATGCCAAATGGCCAGAAATGGAATAAGAATGGACAAGAAAGAGCATACCACCGGTGTGGACAACTCCTATGGGGGCCTTCTCCAGAAGGAACCGGACTCTGGACTTCCAGATGTGTTCCCAGACTTCTGCGTGCAATGCAGACAGCGAGGGAGGGCTTGGACTGGGCTTACAGGCTTAAACCAGGTGTTCTAACACGAAGGAGAGAGGAAAACTGTATTAGATAACTAATGACATGTCTAAGTAGTGCTCAACTAACATAAAACAATGTCAAATAGGTAGAAATAGTAAAACCGGCCCAAAACAATGTAA
>JBBPKI010000633.1:0-20027 GCA_038089155.1 Nevesoporus exiguus
TGGGCAGACTAAGCTTAGGGTATTCTACAGGAATGGTCCCTACTTATATACTACTGGGTATGCGCACAGACCACCTTAGGGGAGGTTGATGGAAGCTATGCGTAGGTAGGCACAAAGATGGCATCAATAATCGAAGGCAATAGAAGGGGGATAAGGAGTGGAAGGTAACCAGGCAGAGATGAACGTGGGAATGGTACCACAGGGGTAAGGCACAGTCCAAGGGAAGGTTAGAGTGGAGTCCGAAGATAAGGACTTAGCTAAGAGTTTGGCAAAGAAGCAGCAAAGGTAAGGAAAATGTGAAGAAAAGGGGATTTTTGTAACACCTACCACTGATGATAAGCTAGCTCCGAAAAGAGACTCCAAGCCTCAGCACAAGAGAGGTCAAGGTGTGCCTTTGGCACAACACCTGATGGGGATGGATGTGGATGGTGCGCGAGGTGGATTCAGAGAGCACGGAGTGTGCAAAAGCAGGGTGGAATGGATGCTGGAGATGGCAGAGCGTGCAGAGTGGCAGTGGAGGACATGCAGAGGTGGCTGGACACTGGAGAAGAAAACAGAGAGGAAAGGATTGGAGGGAAAGGAAAAACAGAGAGACTGAAAAATGGAAACTGAAACATAGACAGAGCCAAAGAAAGGAATAGAGAGGAAGGAGACAGAAAGCCCCAGAAGGGGGTCAGAGGTATCCAGAGAGGGCTGGAGAGCGGAGGACACCAGATGTCACCATGAAGGACAGAGAATGAAGGTCCGAGGAAAGAACTGGAGGTGTATGGAGTTCGTACTGGAGTTTGGAGTTGAGGTAGTAGAAGAGAAAGGAAAAGAACGGAAATGTAGGTACAAAGACGGAAACAGAAAAAGAGATGAAAGAATTCAGAGGGTGGTCAAAGATGCCTGAAACAGGCCAGAGAAACAGAGGTATGCCAGGTACTGAATGGTCCTGGAAATGGAGAAAATGAAGGTACATAGTGTACCAAAAGGGTTGCAAATCCAGAGTAAGGCCGGAGTTGACAGAGGGAAATGGAACGAGTCCAAATTAGAAAGGCAAAACACAGTGTGTCAAAATGAAATGAAGTCAACAGGAAAAATTCCGGAGTTACTCCAGAGTTAGGCTGGAGCAAACATAGGGAAACAGAGTGGCACAGGAGTGCACCACAAGAAACAGAAAGCAGAGGGAGTGAACAGAGTGAACAGAGATAATACAAGAACAAGGGCAGACAGAGGGAGACTGGAACAAATGTGGAAACAAAGATGAAACGGAGGAAAAGCAGACTTTTCTGAAGTTAATCCAGAGTTGTACCGGAGGTAACTGAAGCAGAAGGAAGACAAAGGAATAAGGCTCAACTACACAGAGGGTGAAAGAAAACACCAGAGTTGGCGAAAGTCTGGAATAGAAGACAGGATGAGAACTGAGGGACCTGAAAGAGGTCAAAAGCAATGGAATCGTAATATAAAGCGGAGTACTTCAGAGTTCGACTGGAGGTATCAGAGGTGAACACCAAAGGGTACACTAGGTACTGGGGCATTCAAAGATAGAACAGAAAAGGACTGAAAGGCAGTAAAGGTGTGATTAGTCAAAAAGTGAATGGAGAAGCAAATGGAAATGGAGAAACTGAGGAACTGAAAGAATATGACTCTGGAGAATGCCGGAGTGCAACGGAGGTGTACCACAAGGGTACCGGATAGTCTGGAAGATGGAGGAGGGAACTATAGGCCCTAGAAAATGGGCTGGGGGATACAGATAGAGAACTCCATCAAGGAGCCAGAGGAATGGTATCAAAGTGAGGTTGGATGGAGGTGTACCTCAAGGGTACCAGGGGTGAAGATGGAGTCGAGGAGAGGGGTCCAGAGTGGTAACTCCAGATTGCTAGAGATTTCAGAGGATTGGACGGAGTCATGGAGTGTGCAATACCTGCACCGGAGTTGATGGACGGAGGTGGTAGGGTAAGGCGGTGATGGGTGGTGCCTCCCCTTTAAGGCCGAGCCCTCAAGGCCCAAGAAGAGCCCAAGAATGCTGACCATGGAGTATATAAGCAGAAAAAGAATAAAAACATAGGGAAAAGAAAAAGAGATGCTAAAAGCGGAAATTATCGGAGGTAATTCCAGAGTTAATCGGAGGTAATTCAGAGGTAACTCCAGAGTAATCGGAGTACAGGGGTAACAGAAATGAAAAAAGATAAAAGAAGTGGAAGGAATATCAGGAGATAAACAGCAGAAATGAACATATGGGACAGGATAGTCCTGAAGAAGAAATAATGCCGGAGTTGGCAGAGGCTGAAGACAATCTTGGTCAGTCCTATGTGTGGGGAGAGAAGTCCAGAATGAAGCCGGTCAAAGGTCTGCAGGATGAGACTGCAAAAGTTGAGGACCTAAAAGTGAAAGACAACAAAGACAACAGTGACGAACTAAAAATATGCCATGGATGGCAGAGAGCTAAATGGGATGAATCGTTGGTCAGTCCTTAGTGCGGGGAGAATTCCAGATGAAGCCGGTCGGAGGTCCACAGACAATGACTGCAGAAGGCCCAAGGACTTGGGTGAATCCCGGAGGTGCAACTCCCAGGATTAAATTTCTGGATGGAGTCCTGGAGTATGGAGGTTTGGCATTCTATCTGTAAGAGTATGTTAGATGAAGTTGGGGCTTCTTAAACCCAATGATCAATGGATCATTTAGTGGGTGAGCGCGCAATGTCCTATACTAAACAAACGTCAGAGAACCCAAAGAGGTTTGGTGTGAAGGCCACAGAGGTGGATTGCCCAAAGGAGAAGAAAAGGAGATAAATGGTCCAGAGTGGACCAGAGTTCATCGGAGTTGTTGGAGTTGACAAAGGTGAAGGCCTGAAGGGCCACCAGAGGGAAAGGAGAAAAACAGAAAGGAAAATGGAGTGGCCCAGAATGGACCAGATGCTGCTGAAGTGGACAGCAATGGAGGGGTCAGAAACAGAAGGAAAATTAGACACAGGAAGACAGAATTGGAGTGAAAATGGAGTGGTCTGGAGTGGACCCAGAGGGAAAATCGGACAGTCTGGAATGGACTCCGAGGGGAAGTCGTGAGGTCATAAGTAGTGAGCAGAGAAAAGAGTGGATGCATCTGAGGGTGCTCCAGAATGGAGCGCAGACAAGGGCAATGCAAGTCCCAGGTTCAGAGAACAGAATGGAAGAAGAAAAGAGGAAAGGAAGAAAAGAGGTCTGGAGTTGCTGGAGCAAACTGGACTTGAAACGGAGTTACCTTGAGACCTGATGTCTTGAGGTAGAGAGAAAGATGAAGGGAAAAGATGAGGGATTGTATCAGGAAATGCTCTAGAAAGAGAGCACAGACAAGGATGACATGGTCCCAGGTCTGGAGAATGGAACAGAAGAAACAGAGTGGTCTGGAACAGACCAGATGCTGCCGGAGTTGACAGCACTGAGAGGAAAGAAACAGAAAGGAAATCAAAGGGGTGTGTCATGAGGTACTCTTGAAAGAGCGCAGACAAGGGTGATGCAGGTCCCACATCTGAAGGACAGAAAAAGGAGGAAGGAGAAGAAAAAGAAATGGAAACTTCGGAGTTTCTGGAGTTGAAGCGGAGTTACCTTTGGACTTGATGTCTTCAGGTTTGGAGGGAGCAGAGTGCGAGGCCAAGTGACTGAAGTGGAGGCTATTAAGCAATGCAGCACTGGAGGTGAGGGAGAAAATGACCTTTGCAGAGGTCAGGGGGAAAAACAAGGGAGAAAATGATGAAGCAGAAGTACCCAGAATGAAGGGGGAGAAGAAGAGAAGAAAAGGCTCTGGAGTTGCTGGAGCAAATTGGAGTTACCTTTGGACTTGTGATCGTCAGGTAAGGAGGGAACAGAGGGTGTTCATCAATGGTAATGGTGCTCCTCAAAAGGGAGTCTACCATCATGACCCAGTATCAGAATGAAGCATAGAGGACAGGAAGAAAAGAAGAAAAGAAGAAAAGGGAAAAAACTAAAAGAGGTTCCTTTACCCTAAAATGTCCAAAATGGACTGGACGTGACTGGAGTTAGTGGACATCAAATGAAGTTGCTATTGGACTTGAAGGTCCAAAAGCACAGAAGAAGGCGGAGGAAAAGCAACAAATAGAAGAGGCAGAAAAGAGAGGAAGGAACCGAAGTGGATTTCTTACCCAGATGTCTGGACTGACCAGATAAGCCAGAGTCGGCAGACAGTGAACAGAGTTACCTTTGGACTTTTGGTTCATAGGTAGAAGGTCAGAAGGGAAGAATTTAAGAGGAAACAAAAGAAGAAACGTCAGAAGGGCATAAAGCAGAGGTAAAATAGAACAGAGAGAGGGAGAAAAGGACCTCTAGAGGGTCCAATACCAGAGCATCCAGACTTGCCAGAGTTGGCAACAGAGAAAATGGAGTGACCTCTGGACTTGAGGTCTGAAAGGTCGGAGGTAACGGAGTTGATGGTGGAGGGAGGTTGGATGTTGTGAGGGTGACTTTTCTTACCGAGGGTGTCTTGCCTTGCCCAGCGAAGGCTGGAGGTGGCTGACAGGGTGGACTAGGCCGTCGATCTTGCATGTACTCACAAATGGAGTGGCAATGAGAAAGGTGCAGAGTCCGAGGGCCGTGGCGATTCCAGAGTGCACTTCAGAGCAGAGATTTCAGAGGTGCAGGAGGTTTGGCATTCCACTTGCCAGCGTTTGACGAAGTGCTGCTTGTGTTCCAATCACTCAACAGAGTCTCATGGCAAGTGAGCTATATCCTAAAACCAACAAAATGGAAATCCAAAGAGGTGGCTTGAAAGCCAAGAGTGGTCTTGCCAGAGGGCATAGGAGGAGAAGTCAGCAACAAGGAAGGGGGATGGGAGGTGACCTGCCGGGGGGGCAAAGTCAGGTCAGAGTTCAGAGTTCGGAGAGGTGGAATAAGAGGGGGCCATCGAGAGGACAGTGAGAAGTTGGAGGAGTGTCGTGAAGACAAGGGTCATGACGAAGGGCTATGAGGGCATGAGGTCATGATGAAAGGAGTGGAGACCTGCTCAAGTGGCAGCACAAATATACTGTTAAGTCCAGTCTCTCCAGACTCAAGTCTGATCAGAGGTCTGGAGGTGCTGAGGGGTGGTTGACGATGTTCGTCTCAGAGGTGGACCAAAGTCTGGAGCAGAGGTGTTGAAGCGGAGTTGCATAGGAAGGACATCAGCGCAGGACTTATGTGTTGTGCTCTTGAACAGGTCCGTGTCCTCATATTTCGGAGGAGCAGAGGTCTGACAGGAGGAGGGGGGATTGTGATGAGGATCAGGAGAGGTGACTAAATTGATATTCATGCTAAGGATACATGACGGAGGTACAGAGGTTTTATACTAAGAGGTCAACAGGGACATCAAAGTCAGGGAACAGGTGAAACAGAATCAAGGGTTCCATAAGGGATGGAGAAGGGATGAAGGAAGTGATGGGAAGTACAAATGAGAATGTACGAAATGATAATCAGGTCCGAGGATAGCTGAGTCCCTGTGCAAGCATAGCCTTGGTCCAGAGTGGAGGAGTGGAGCTCCGAGCATGGAGGAAGCAGAGGTGGACTGAGGGCAGCAGAGGTGGCCGGAGATGAGGCCGGAGGAGGCAGAGATGGATGGGATGTCAGGGATATGACATACGCAGACTCTGTTGAATACCTCAGCTATGTACTTTCCCCCTCTGGCCTCTCCATGGCCAAAGACAAGATCAAGGTGATCACAGACTGGCCAGAGCCTCAGAAGGTCAAGGACGTGCAAGCATTCCTTGGCTTTGCCAACTTTTATCGTTGATTTATTCATAATTATGCTAACATTGTAGTCTCTCTTACCTGCCTCACCCACAAAGGTGCCCCTTGGAAATTCTCTGAGGCCTGCCAAACAGCATTCCAGTCTCTTAAGGAGGCATTCACTTCTGCTCTGGTACTCATCCACTGGACTCCAGACATTCCGATTACTGTTGAAATGGATGCCTTTGACTATGCCATTGCCAGTATCCTCTCTGTCACCCCTCCAGGTGGTGAACTCCACCCTGTCGCATTCTACTCCTGTTCCCTCCGGGACACGGAGTTGAACTATGACACCCACGACAAAGAACTCCTTGCCATCTTTGAGGTTTTCTCCCAATGGTGCCATTACTTAAAAGACTCCGCAACTCTGGTGACAGTATATACTGATCACAAAAATTTAGAGTACTTTACAGGTATCAAACTCCTGACCCACCACCAAGTGCGCTGGTTGGAGTACCTCTGCCAATTCAACTAAGCCCAACGCCCTCACTCAATGATGGGACGTCTACCCTAAAGAAGGGGACAAGGACTATGCTCGAGTTAACCCTGACAATTACAGACCCATCTTTACACAAGAACAGCTTGCTCTGTCCCTCCGAGCTATGTACCACCCTCAACACCCCAATCCTCCTTTTCACCTTAGCAGATCTTGCTGCTTCCCTCCACACTACTTACCTCGAAGCTCCGGTACTCCAGGCTTCACAACTCATTGACATCGAGCAACTCCGCTCAGACATCCGCTCCACCCTCCTATCTGACCCTGTAGCATCTCTGCTACTCTCTGCAGATTCCCTTCCAGACTCCCATTGGACCATCTCTCCAGATGGCTTTCTGCTTCAGAACAACCATATCTATGTCCCAGAGGCCAACGACCTCCAACTCTGTGTTCTCCAGACATTCCATGACCATCCAACCATGGGCCATTTCGGACAAAACTGCACTCTAGACCTCATCTGCCGTGTATATTAATATACCTGGCCAGCCATCCAGACGTTTGTCAAGGACTATGTCAGCTCTTGCATGTCCTGCACTTGTGCCAAGGTGCCCCGCCATCGTCCTTACGGACTCCTCAAGCAGCTCCTGGTGCCAGAGAAGCCATGGAACTCCATTTCAATGGATTTCATTGAGCAACTCCCACGTTCACAAGGCTACACCGCCATTCTCGTGGTCATTGACAGGCTCTCCAAATAGTCGATCTTCATCCCCACTCATGATACTATCACCTCTGCCAACCTCGCCCAGCTATTTTTTGTCATATCTGTGCCAAACCAGCCATCTCTGCCTCCTCTGGCCCCTCCTCTGACCAACTCCAATCACCTCCGTTCCCCTCTAGTCTACCTCCATCTCCACCATGCACGGAGCTCCTCAGAGCTCTGCTCCTCTGATCGGACCTGTGGCTGTGCTCACTCGGAATCGCCTAGGCATCATCCCCGTTTGTACTTCCTTTTGTTCCTCCATCCCTCCTTCGTCCCTTAGTATTACCCTTGACATTCTGCAACCCTTAGGTCGCTTCTTACCTCCTAGAATATTTTCATGTTGTTCTCTGCCTTTGTTAGATACTATTTTCATCCTGTTTAGTATCTCCTTTGCTTACTCCACCCTATATAACTCCTATGTACCTCCTGTACTATTCCTTAGTATGAATATTGACTAAAGCACTCTCCCCTCATTTCGTGATCCCCCCATCTCCTCCCTGTTGGACTCCTGTGCCTCTGAAATACAAGGACATGGACCTGCTTAGAGGCGTGACACATAAGTCCTGTGCCAATGTCCTCCTGAGTACCTCCACTCTGACTCCTCTGCTCAGACCTCTGGTCCAACTTCTAAGCTAACTTCTCCAATAATCCCTAGAACTCTGCAACTCCAGTCAGACTTGAGTCTGGAGAGACTGGCATTTAACATTTTTAAGCAATGTCTTCTCCAAGCATGGAGTTCTGGCCCACATCACCTCTGACTGGGGTTTAGAGTTCGTCTTGCACTTTTTCCGTTCGCTAGGAAAGGCATTAGATATGCAGCTCCACTTCACCTCTGGATATCATCCGGAAGGTGACGGACAAATGGAGTGCGCCAATCAGACCCTGGAGCAGTACCTCCAGGTCTACTATAACTGTCAGCAAGACAATTGGGCTGATCTCCTTCCCCTTGCAGAATTCGTGTATAACAATGCACCTAGCACCACTACTGGCATATCACCCTTCTTCGCCAATAAGGGTTATCACCCTAATTTCTCTGTCTACTCTGATCGCCCACTAACCTCCTCCACAGCCTCCGACTATGTCACCAACCTGAATGAACTCCATGAGTTCCTCTGGTTGGAGATGTCAGAAGCTCAGAAACGCTATCAAGGCTCTACCGACCCCAAGCGCAGCACGCCTCCAGACTTCAAAATCAGAGACCTGGTCTATGTCAAGGCCAAATACTTCCGCTCCACTAGACTGTCCAAGAAGCTTTCAGAGAAGAACCTTGGACCTTTCCCAATCATCACCCATCCAGGCAGTGTTTCCTTTACTCTACGATTACCAGATTCTATGTGCTCTGTTCACCCAGTTTTCCATGTTTCACAGCTAGAAATTTCAACTTCAAATATGATACCAAACTGTGTCCAGCCTCTGCCACCTCCTGTCAAGGTCGACGGAGAACTAGAGTACAAGATCACGGAGATCCTCAGCTCCAAGATTGATTGGAGAAGGTGTCACTGCCAACTCCTGTACCTGGTGCACTGGCTTGGATATGAAGGAACTGACAAAGAAACCTCCTGGCTTTTAGCCATGGAGTTAGGGAACGTGAAAGACCTCATCTTGGACTTCCACTGGAAGTATCCAGACAAGCCCAGACCACTACCTACTCTAGATTAGGAGTCTCCAGTTCAGTCCTTCTCATTTTTCCTTTTTGTTTTTTTTTTATCTCGCTTCATTTCTTGTTTACCTCTGTTACCTATGTCCCAAAAACCTCCGCATATGCTAAAAAACAAAACAAAAGATAAAAAACAAAAGAAATATAAAAAGATCATAAAAAATCATCATAGACCAAAATATTAGACTACTCTGAACTTCGTTTCCTCACTCCATTTTCTCTCTCTGTTTCCTCTGTTTTCCTCCATTTCTCTTTTTCTTCCGTCTCTTCTCCGCTTCTGTACCTTCTTATCCTCCACCAGCCACCTAGCTCCACCCTGCACCTACCCTTCGCTGCCACTGTCTGAGCTTGTGCCTCATCCTTTGCCAGCACCTTCACTCACACTTCCCATGCTCCTCCACTTCACTCCATTACCCTCCGTTTTCCCTGCTCCTTGAGAGCCTCAGGGCAGACCTGCAGTATCATGCCCCGGCATTTACTAGATTTAGGGCTCCACTACTTGCTAGCCCTGGCCATTACTGGAGAAAGTTGTGGTACGAGTTTCAAGCTGGTCAAGCACTGGACAACCATTTCGCACTTCGAGGTGAACAACTCCAGACTCCACCTGGTACACGCTGGACTACTATCCTTTATCTGTCCTGGTTGTCCTCTCCAAAGGGGCTTGACTGCCCCCACGGACTGGCTCTGACCACCTATCTGTGCTACTATGGCCTCGAGGGCTTGGCCCTAACAGGGAGGCACTGTTACATCCATCCATCCATCCTCCTATAGCACCTACTCTGGCCTACTCCAGCCTACTCTGGCCCCTCCGTCTGTTATCCTCTATCACCTATCCCTCAGAGCTCTATTCTCATACTCAACTCCAGTGTCTCCGGTCTCAACTCCGCCACAACTCCAGTTGGTTTTCCTTCACCCTTGTAGTTTCCTTATTCGGACTCTTTCATAATTCATCCTTTATGACATCGTCATATATCCCAACCCTGTACTCATCCCTATGTTTCACCTATCCCTTGATTTCCATTATTCCTTATCCCTGAACTCCTCCATTTCACACCTTGCATCAATCCTAGAATTAGTCACCCTTCTCCTTAGTATATAAGTCTCTGTACTCCACTCTGTATGCCATCAGTACGAATATCACATAAGTCTCCTCCTACTCTTGTCCGATCTCCCTTGCCTCACCTTCCTCTCTCCTCTTCTTCAGAACCTCTGCCCCTACGTTCTCCGAAAATCCAAGGACCGGACTTAGACAAGGGTGTGACACACAAGTCCTGCGCCAAGTCCTCTTAAGTCCCCCTCTGTCTCCATTACTCTGCTCAGACTCCAGTCCACCTCTGCTGCTTATCTCCACTCTCCCCCTCAGCCCCTTTGGACCTCCAGTTGGACTTGACCTGGAGGATCTGGACTTGACAGGGCCCCAGAAAGGGCTCAAAGATGCCCAAAATGGGCTAAAGAAATGCAGGTGTTTGCCAGGTACTGAATGGTCCTTGAAACAGAGAAGATAAAGGTACATAATGTACCCAAGAGGATGTAAAACCAGAGTAAGGCCAGAGTTGCAGAGGAAAATGGAACAAGTCCACAATGAAAGAGACAAAAAACAGAGTGTAGAATGGAATGAAGGAAACCAGAGAAAATTCAGAGTTACTCCAGAATTAAGCCAGAGTAAACAGAGGGGAATGGAGTGGCACAGGAATGCGCTAGAAGAAAATGGAAGGCAGAGGAAGTGACAGAGTGAACAAGATGATGAAAGAACAAGGGCAAATGGAGGGAGACCAGAACAGATAGAGAAACAAAGATAAAACACTGAAAAAGCGGAGTTAACCGGAGTTGATCCGGAGTTGTATACGGGGTACCAGAGGTGGATGAAGCAGAAAAAAGACAAGTGAATAAAGCTTGACTACATGGAGGGCGAAAGAAAACGCCAGAGTTGGCAAAAGTCCAGAGGGAAAAAGAAGGAGAATGGAGGGCCCTGAAAGGGTCCGAAGTAACAGGTTCATAAGGTAGAATGGAGTGTTCCGGAGTTTGACCAGAGGTATCGGAGGTGAATGGCGAGAAGTACAACTAGTACTGGAGCACTCAAATAGGGAACTGAAATGGATAGAGGAAATGGAGAAATGCAGAGATGAAGAAAGTGAATACAACTCTGGAGGATGCTGGAGTGCAAACAGAGGTGTACCACTAGGGTACCAGATAGTCTTGAAGATGGAATTGAAGTGGAGGCTTCGGAGGAATAACTCTGGAATGGCTGGAGTGAGCAGAGGTTCAGGAGTGTACTGCAAAGTACATATGAGATGGTGCAGAGGTGTGCAACCAGTGCACCAGAGTTGAAGGATGGAGGTGATAGGGTGAGATGGTGATGGATGGTGCCTCCCCTTTAAGGCCAAGCCCTTAAGGCCAGAGAGGAACCTGAGAATGCTGACCACAGAGTACATAGGTAAAAATGAAACAGATGTGAAGGGAAAGAAAAAATATCGGAGTTGAAGCAGAGGTAATTGGAGGTAACTCCGGAGTAAATCGGAGTAAAGTGAGGTAATCGGAGTGCAGAGGTAAACAGAAAAACAAAAGGAGAAAAAGCAGAATAAACAGATGGGACAGAAAGCAGAGAAGTCCTGAAGAAGGAAATGATGCTGGAGTTGGCAGGAAGGCCAGAAGACGATCTTGGTTGGTCCTAAGTGCAGGGAGAGGTGTCCGGAACAGAGCCGGTCAGAGGTCTGCAGGACAAGACCACAAAGGCTGAAAACCTAGAAGAAGACAACAGTGATGAACTCAAAAAATGCCAGGGATGGCAGAGAGCTAAGTGGGAGAAATCATTGGTCAGTCCTTAACACAGGGAGAAATCTGGACGAAGCCGGTTGGAGGTCTGCAGACAATGACCATAGAAAGGCCCAAGGCCTTGGGCGAATCCTGGAGGTGCAACTCCAAGGATTAAATTTTCGGACAGAGTCCTGGAGTGCGGAGGTTTGGCATTCTATCTGTAAGAGTATGTTAGATGAAGTTGCAGCTTCTTAAACCCAATGATCAACAGATCATTTTAGTGGGCAAGCGCACAGTGTCCTATACTAAACAAATGTCAGAGAACCCAAAGAGGTTTGGCACAAAGGCCACAGAGGTGGATTGCCCAAAGGAGAAGAAGAGGAAACAAATGGTCTGGAGTGGACCGGAGTTCATCAGAGCTATTGGAGTTGACAAAGATGAAGGCCTGAAGGGCCAACAGGGGGAAAGAAGAAGAACAGAAGAGGAAAATGGAGTGGCCTAGAATAGGCCAGATGCTGCCAGAGTGGACAGCACAGAAGGGTCAGAAACAGGAGATATAGACATAAGAAGACAAAATCAGAGTGAAATCAGAGTGGTCTGGAATGGACCCTGAGAGGAAGTCATAAGGTCATAAAAGCAGACAGAAAAAAGAGTGGATGTGTCTGGGGGTGCTCCAGAATAGAGCGCAGACAAGGGCAATGCAAGTCCCAGGTCCAGAGTACAGAACAGAAGAAGAAAAGAACAAATGGAGTAGTGGTCTGGAGTAGACCAGATGCTGCCAGAGTTCACAGCACCAAAAGGGTGGGAAACAGAAGAAGAAATTAGAGGGGTGCATCAAGAGGTGCTCTAGAATAGAGCACAGACAAGGGTGACACAGGTCCCAAGTCTGGAAAACCAAAACAGAAAGAAAGAAAAAAAGAAATGGAAACTCTGGAGTTTCTGGAGTTGAAGCAGAGTTACCTTTGGACTTGATGTTTTCAGGTTTGGAGGGAGTAGAGTGCGAGGCTGAGCAACCAGAGTGGTGGCTATTAAGCATCACAGTGCTGGAGGTGAGGGAGAAAATGACCTTTTAGACGTGTGGTCCTCAGGTGCAGAGGTTAGAGGAAGGAAATGAAGGAGAGAACAAAGAGCCAAATGAAGCAGAATGAAAAGAGAGCTTCAAGAGAAAAGACTCCGGAGTTGCCAGAGCAAATCAGAGTTGAAACAGAGGTACCTTTGGACTTGTAATCATCAGGTAGGGAGAAAACGGAGGGTGTTCGTCAACCAGTGATGGTGCTCCTTGAAGAGGAGTCTACCATCATGACCCAGTGTCAGAACAAGGGACAAAGTACAGAAGAAAGGGAAAGAAAAGGAAAGAACCAAAGGGGTTCCTTTACCCTAAATGTCTGAAATGGACTGGACATGACCAGAGTTAGTGGACATGAAAATGGAGTTACTAGTGGACTTGGGGGTCCAAAAGCACAGAAGAAAGCAGAGGAAAAGAAGCAAATAGAAGGAGTAGAAACAGAGGGAGGAAGGGAAAGGAACCAAAGGGGATTCCTTACCCAGATGTCCAGACCGACCGGATAAGCTGGAGTCGTCAGACAATGAACAGAGTTACCTTTGGACTTTTAGTCCTTAGGTAGGAGAGTCAGAGAAACAGAACGAAGAGAAAACAGACAAAGAAATGACAGAAGGAAATAAAGCAGAGGGAAAATAGATTGGAGAGAGGAAGAAAAGGACCTGAATAGGGTCCAATACCATATTGTCCAGACTTGCCAGAGTTGGCAATAGAGAAAGTGGAGTGAACTCCAGACTTGAGGTCCAAAAGATCAGAGGTAATGGAGTTGAGGGTGGAGGGAGGTCAGATGTTGCGAAGGTGACTTTCCTATTGGAGGTGTCTTACCTTCCCCCAGCAAGGAGCTAGAGGTGGCTGACAAGGTGGACTAGGCAATCTGTCTTGCATGCACACATGAGTGGAGTGGTATTGACAAGGAAGTGGGAGGGTGAAAGTCCAAGAGCAGTGGCAATTCTGGAGTGTGCTCTGGAGTGGAGGCGCAGGGGGTTTGGCATTCCACTTGCCAGGGTCAGACAAAGTGCTGCTTGTGTTCCAATCACTCAATGGAGTCTCATGGCAAGTGAGCTATATCCTAAAACCAACAGAAATGGAACCCAAAGAGATGGCTTGAAAGCCGAGAGTGGTCTTGCCAGAAGATATGGGAGGAGCAGTCAGCAACAAGGAAGAGGGATGGGAGATGACCCACTGGGGGGGTGAAGTTGGGTTGGAGTTCAGAGTTTGGAGGGACAGAATAAAAGGGGGGGGCTGTCGAGAGGATGGCAAGAAGTTGGAGAAGTGGCATAAAGCCAGAAGGAGGTGCATGCTTGGGTTTAACAAGGATCTTGTCATATCCCGTGCCATTCCATCCATCTCCAACCCCTTTGGCCCCAACTCCAGTCATCTTCTACCAACTCCAGCCAACTCTGGCCAACTCCGGCCAACTCTGTCTCCCTCAGTCCATCTCTGCTCCTCCATGCTCAGAGCTCCATTCCTCTGCTCAGACCAATGCTATGCTCAGACCGGCACTCAGTTATACCCAGACCCGGATCTGTTGTATTATGATTACTCATCCTTCATTGTACATTTCTAATACTCCACTCAGAACACAGCTCCTATGCTGCGCTCTGGCATACTTACTTTCCGACTCTTAGTATAAAATCCCTGTACACTCCATTATGTAGCTTTAGCACGAATATTGAATTAGTCCTCTCTCCTCTCTCTTGTCACAATCCCTATCTCCTTCTCCTGTCGAAACTCTGATCCTCCGAAATATGAGGACACGAACCTGTTCAAGGACGCGACACATATGTCCTGCGCCAACGTCCTCCTGAGTAACTCTGCTCCGACTCCTCTGCTCTGGACTTCGGTCCACCTCCGAGACTAACAAGTCTACTACCCCTTGATACCTCTGGACCTCTGATTGGACTTGAGTCCAGAGAGTCCGGACTTAACAGTATATTCATGCTCCCTCTTGAGCAGGTCTCCAATCATTTATGTCTCTGACCTCACATCCTCACCACACTCCATCACAACCTCAGCATGCTCTTGGGTTCACACTGAAACTGAGCATGCACCAACCTCTGTCATTACACCACATCTCCGACTTATTGCCATCCTCTCAATGGCCCCCTTCTTCCAGTTCTCTGCACCTCCAAACTCCGACCAGACTTTGCTCTCTCTTGAGCAGGTCTTCATTCCCTCTCATCTTTGACCTCATGTCATCATGACCACCTGTCATGACCTCTGCATGCTCTTGGATTCACATTGAACCCAACCATGCACTACACCCTGCCATTACTCTGAACTCCGACTACTTCTTGCTGTCCACTCGATGACCCCCCTTCTCCCACCTCTACATTACCTCTGAACTCCAACTGGACTCTGCCCCCTTGGTGAGTCTTTTCCCTTCACTCCCGGTTGCAGACTTTTCCCTTCCATGCCCTCTGATGAGACCACCTCCGACTGTCAAGTCACCTCCTTGGGTTCCTTCTCTTGTTGGTTGTAGGATACTGCTACTCATCCATGATACTCTGTTGAGTGATTGGGATCTGAGCAGCACTTTGTCTGACCCCTGCAAATGGAATGCCAACCCCCCGCACCTCTGGAGCCTCTGCTTCCATCTCTGTCAACTCTGCTCTGGAGCACACTCTGGAATCACCACGGCCTCTGGACTTCCTTGCCTCTCACTCCCTGTCATTGTCACTGCACTAGGTGTGCACACACATGAGTGATGGCCTAGTCCACCTTGTCTGCCACCTCCAGTCTCTCACTGAAGGAAGGCAGGACATCCCAGAAAGGAAAGTCAGCCTCTGGAACATCCAACCATCCCCCATCCTCAACATCCGACTCCAATACCTCCGCACCTTTGGACCACAAGTCTGAAGCCAACTCTGTTCACTCCACTGCCAGCTTCGGCATTCCCAGCCAGCATGGCGTTGGACTGTTTTTGGGTCCTCCTCTCTTCTGCTTCATATGTCACTCCATTTCCTTGTCAGCACTGCGATGGCTTGTTGCTCTGGTCACTCCAGCCTCACACTCTGCTCCTCCAAACCTAAGGATCAAAAGTCCGAAGGTACCTCCACCCAACTCTGATTTTCTCCGAAAACTCTGGACCCTTTACTCCAATTTCTCTCCCATTCTGAACTCCGGACCTGGGACTGCATCACCCCTGTCTGTGCTCCACTCCTGAGCACCCCCTGATGCATCCCTTCTTTTCTCTGTCTACTTATGACCTCACAACTTCCCCTCTGGGTCCACTCTGGACTGCTCTGCTTGCACTCCATTTTTACCCTTATCTTCTTCTGTTTCTTCTTTTAGTCTCCATTCTTGACAGTTTCTGTCAACTCCAATGAACTCCGGACTACTCTGGAGCCCTCCAATTACATTTACATTCCTCTCATCTATTCCTTTTGTAGTTTTCCTTTTCTGCCCCTCATAGTTCAGTCCACTTCAGACTGTTCCATTCTGTTGTTTTTACCCTCCATTCTTCTTTTCTCCTTTGATTTCTGTCATTGACAGTTCCCTGTCAACTCCGATGAACTCCGGTCGACTCTGGACTGTTCTGTTTTCTCTCTTCTCCCTTGGGGCAATCCTCCTCTGTGACCTTCGGGTCAACCTCTTTGGATTCATTGACGTTTGTTTTGTTTAGGACACCACACGCTCACCTAATAATCGATTCATTGATTGAGTAGGTATAAGAAGCTGCAACATCATCTAACACCCTCACAGATTGAATGCCAAAACTCCGCACTCTGGGACTCTGTCTGGAATCAATCCTGGGAGTTGCACCTGGATTTGCCCAAGGCCTCAGGCCTTTGTGCAGTCACTGTCTGCAGACCTCCAACCAGCTCTGACCAGATTTCTCCCTGCATTAAGGACTGACCAGCCATTGTCCCATTTAGCTTTTTCTTTTATCTTGTTTTCCCTGTTTTCTTTGACCTAGATTTTGGACCTTCATGGTTTCATCCTGCAGACCTCTGACCAGCCTTGTCCAGATATTTCTCCCTACACCCAGGACCAACCAAGATTGTCCTTTAGCATCCTGCCAACTCTGATATCAAGTTCTTTGTTTAGGACTACTCTGCCTTTTCATCTTTTCTGCTCTTCTACTTTGATTTGTTCATTTCCGCTTTTCGTTCTCCTTTTATTCTTCCTGTTGTGCATTTCCTTGCACTCTGCTACCTCCAATTACTTCTGATTACCTCCGTTACTCTGCTTTTAGTCTGCCACAACTCCGATAATTTTTGTTTTCCCTTCATTTCTCTTCTTCACTTCCTAGATACTCTGTGGTCAGTGTCCTCAGGTCCCACTTGGGCCTTCGAGGGCTTGGCCTTAAAGGGGAGGCACTGCCCCACCTCCACCTATCCCTGTCCCTTCTGACCTCCAGACCCTCCTGTACCCCTAGGGTACTCTGATTTCCTCTTCCATGTCTTCCCTCCAATATCTCCGGTATGCTAGTCATATACCTCTGCATTCCTCCTAACCCTCCAAACACCACCACAACCCTCCAATGACTCCAGCAACTCTGGAGTTACCCCTTCGAAAACATCCACTTCAACTCCATCCTCACCTCTGGTACCCCCAAGGTACATCCCTGCCCAACCATACTCTCTCATCCTCTGGCTCTTTGTTTTGGGTCCTCTGTCTGTCCCCTTCAGACCCTTTCCTGGGGCCTACAGGATTCCCCTCTGTCTTCAAGACCATCTGATACCCTTGTGGTACACCCCCATGTGCCCTCCAGCACCCTCTGGAGTTTCATTAGTACCACTGCGTGTCTAACTCCAAAAACTCCGGACATACTCCGGAGTACTCTCTTCTCTTCTCTTCCACTACCTCTGGTACTTCATTGTACACCTCTGCTTTTTCCTCCATCTGTTCTCTTTTCATTTCATTACATTTCTTTTTCTTTCTGTTTCTCTTTAGTTTCCAAATCCCTGGAGTACCTTAGTGGACGCCTCCACTTCTCCAGCCCCTCTGGGCTACTCTGACTCCTTCTGGGACCCTCCGACTTCTGTAGCTCCGGTTTAACTCCGGCTTTCTCCGGTTTTCTCCAGTTTCTGTGTTTCTCTTGTTTTCCCTCTAGTTTCTGATTTCCCTGGTACCTGGTGTACACCTCTGTTACTCCAGCCCACTCTGGGCACCTCCGATCCCCTTTCAGGACCCTCTGTCTTCTCCCCCACTCTGTGGCCCTCTCTGGGCATCTCTGACTCCCATTCTGGGGCTCTCTGCTTTCCGTTTCCATCTCTGTTTTTATCCCCTCCGATATCCATCTCTTTGTTTTTGTTTTCAGTTTCTTCACCTCCGTGTTCACCCTCCAGTGTCCCCACTCTGTCCTCCGAACCACCTCCGCTGCCACCACTTCGTGCACTCTGCCATCTCCAGCATCCGTTCCCTCTGTTCGCGCACCCTCCGCAGCTCTCCATATCCATCCTTTCCCTCTGTTACTCTGAGGCTAGGAGCCTTCTTTGGAGCAGCTTTTCTAGATGGTGGTAGGATTCCAAGTTTTCAGCATGGTCCTGATGAAATCTTCATCACATTCAACTCCACATGGTACTCCGCCTCAGACTTGGGCCCAGTAAGCAACTCTGTTATTCCCTCTGTCAGTGCAACCTCTCCACAGAAGCTTGACCACTTCTTCAGGCTGGCTCTGTGCTCTATTTGTGCTTACTGAGGCCTCAAGGGCTCAGCCTTAAAGTGGAGGCACTGTCATATCCCATGCCATTCCATCCATCTCCAACCTCTTTGGCCCCAACTCCGGTCATCTCCTACCAACTCCGGCCAACTCCGGCCAACTCCATCTCCCTCAGTCCATCTCTGCTCCTCCATGCTCAGAGCTCCATTCCTCCACTCGGACCAATGCTGTGCTTGGACTGGCACTCAGTTATACTCAGACCCAGATCAGTTGTATTATGATTATTCATCCTTCATTGTACATTTCTAATACTCCACTCAGAACACAGCTCCTATGCTGTGCTCCAGCATACTTACTTTCTGACTCTTAGTATAAAATCCCTGTACACTCTGTTGTGTAGCTTTAGCACGAATATCAAATTAGTCCACTTCCCATTCTCTCATTGCAATCCCCATCTCCTCCTCCTGTCGGAACTCCAATCCTCCAAAATATGAGGACACAGACCTATTCAAGGGTGCAACACATAAGTCATGCACCAACGTCCTCCTGAGTAACTCCTCCTCCGACTCCTCCGCTCCAGACTTCAGTCCACCTCTGAGACTAACAAGTCTACTATCCCTCAGTATCCCCAGACCTCCAATCGGACTTGAGTCCGGAGAGTCTGGACTTAACAGATCCCAAGAGCATGCATAGATCATAACGAGTGGTCATGATGGCATGAAGTTGGAGGTGAAAAGAATGGAGACCTGCTCAAGTGGCAGCATGAATATACTGTTAAATCTTCCTGGACCCTCCACACTCACGTCCAATCGGAGGTCTGGAGGTACTGAGAGGTGGTTGATGAAGTTCGTCTTGGAGTTGGACCAAAGTCTGGAGCAGAGGTGTTGGAGCAGAGTTGCATGGAAAGGATGTCAGCACAGGACTTATGTGTCACACCCTTGAACAGGTCTGTATCCTCATATTTTGGAGGAGCAGAGTTCCAACAGGAGGAGGAGGATATCACAACGAGAGTGGAGAGTGGGAATTAAGTCGATATTTGTGCTAAGGATACACGATGGAGGTACAGAGGTTATATACTAAGAGGTCAACAGGGACATCAAAGTCAGGGAACAAGTAAAACAGAATCAAGGGTCCATAAGGGATGGAGAGGGATGAAGGAAGCAAAGGGGTGTACAAATGAAATGTACGGAATGATAACCAGGTCCAAAGATAGCCAAGTCCCTGTGTGAGCACAGCTTTGGTCTGGAGCAGAGGAGCAGAGCTCTGAGCATGGAGGAAGCAGAGGTGGACTGAGGGTGATGGAGGAGGCCAGAGATGGCCGGAGATGTGGCTGGAGGAGGTGGAGATGGATGGGATGTCATGGATATGACATTACTATGCTCAATTCTGGCCACTCCATTTGTGCCATTGAATCTGCTACTGGTATTTATAACTTTACCATTGCTAGACTTTGCTCTAAGGAGCATTCTGAGCTCCAAAAGTCTACTGGAGGTTGTCCAAGCAAGCTTTCTCCAACCAATACCCACCATGCTATCCATCTTATCACCATTGGCAAAGCTGAAAATGCTGTTCAAGTCACCAAAATCTTGTCCAATATCATCAACAAGCCTCTCCATCCAAATATGGTTCATCACCAGCTGAAGCAGGCTAGTATGAAAGCTGTAGTCAAGTCCAAACGCCCTCTTCTTTCTGTCAAATGTTGCAAGGCATGTTTGGACTTTGGCTATGCTCATAGAGATTGGACTATGGAGGACTGGAAGATGGTGGTATGGTTAGATGAGACCAAAATTAATTGCCTAGGGTCAGATGGGTGTAAATAAACTTGGAAAAAGTCAGGAGAAGGGCTTAGTGACAGGCTAGTCCAAGGAACTGTCAAGTTTGGAGAAGGATCTCTAATGATATGGGGCTATATGACCTGGTATGGAGTTGGATTTGCTGCCAAGATTTATGGCAGGATGGATGGGGACCTATACCTTCAAATTTTGAAGGATGAACTCCAGAATTCCTTGGAGTACTA